>JAJJMA010315918.1:0-20611 GCA_023529015.1 Papaver nudicaule
TGAATTTCACAAGATTCATTAGTTACCAAAGGAACAATAAAATTTGTGGTTAAGAGTGCCTGTGCTAAAATGTTTTCCTCATTGTTTGTTTTTGACAATATGCATGTATTGGTATAGGTGTTACTTGCATGGAAAAATCACTATGTTGTTGATTTAACATGTACTGCCAGTTTTGGATTTGAGGTTATTAGTGTCTTGTTTAATTTAGTTTTGTTCTGGTAATGTAGATTGATACTGGAGTACTAAAGTACAGGAATCAGAAGCTTTTTACGGAGTTGGAAACCCAGAAAGTTGAATATCATGCTCGTCAGAGTAAATACTCTCAGCTTAAGGATAGGCAAGAAGCTTATGATGATACTTTAATTGTTGTTGATGGTTCGTGGAATCAGGTGCTTATTTTCTTTCAAGGCATTGTCTTTCAGTTCTACTCCACTAAGTAATTTTCTTTAATAATACTTAGTGGACAGATCAGGTGTAATGAATCGTTTTGACCAATTTTTAGTTACCATCTTTTTGCTTTTTGTGCAACAGTTGGTTAATGACTTGGAGTCACATTCCATTCACACGAGAGGATCTTTGAGCAATGGGCAGGTCTCAGAACAATCCTCCCCAGGTGGGGATCTTACAACCTTCATTTGCATACTTCCATTTTCTGTAAAATTTTGGTACTTGCCATCAATTTCCCTTATCTTACTGCTTCAAAAGAATCATGGATATATATGCCAACTAGAAATGTTGCTCTATTTTCTGAATTATGCTTACTGCTCTCATCTTGAATCAGAAATGAATCCAAAAACTAAACAAATCACCACTACGATCTGTATACTTATGATACTCAATATAGTCAGAATAATCACATTTTTATTGCAATGATAATTATCAATTCCTGATCATAGCTCGCTACTGTCAGAACCTGATTTGTGGTGATATGTCTGTGCTTTGTTTTGCAGCAAGGGCAAATTCTTTCCCAGATGATACATTTCTATGCAGGCTTCTAGAGACAGGTGCAACTGACAGCTGCTCTGCAAATAGCTCCCTTGCTGAAACTGTAGTTGATAATTGTGCTTCCAGTTTAGCAACAAGATGCATTATAGAAAATATAGTTGCTACCATTGATGACTTACGGAAAGTGAAGGCCAGAGTTTCCACTGCACTTTTAGAAAAATTCTCTAAAGATGGTAATGTTTTTTGTATCAGGTTGGATGGTTGCTGTTATACCTCATATCAGTCTAGTGCACGTCTCATTTCTTACTTTCCTGTTGGTTTCTTTAGATCCTGATATTCGGAAGGCTTCAAGTGATTTGATAGCGGAGGTGAATAACTTAAGAGAAGCTTTCGAAATCAATCATTTAAAGCATAAATCAGTCTCACATGAAGTACAAAACCACCGAGATACTGATGCAAGGAATAAAGCAGAATTGAAACGTTTATCTGGTAATGATTTTGCCACCGAGATACTTACAATTTCTTGAACTTCTAGTTTTATATAAAACCATCTCGTAGTCTATGGATCAGTGGATACCTACATGTGGAAAACACGGTTTACTGTTCACACCTAAATTCGTCAGCAAGAGTTTGGGTTGGTTAAATTTTAAACGCACTTGTATAAATGGAACTGCAAAATAACCCAAATCTTATGTGCACAAAGCCGCAAACATAGAAGAATCAACGATATATGTTTGAAATGGTTATTTTAATGCTGCCGCTTTTTTGGTTGTATTATTTTGAAGGGGATCTGGAGAGTACAATTAGGGAGCTGGAAGAAAGCAACTCCCAGTTGGCAACTCTGAAAGCAGAGAAAGATGTTTCACGGGGCTTACCTATTCCAGTCTTAAATTTTGGTAGTAAACATGTTTCTGTAGAAAAGACGAGGGACAAGCAAAAAGATACGGAAGAGATGGAGTGTACGTTTAAGGAGTTGTTGGTATTTTTCAATCTCCCTCCTTATTGCTTATGACCTTCTACAACTTTGAATGTAAGCTGACTATTGGATGTTTTGACTTGAGGTACTGCACAGGAGTTGGCTTCATCTCGGCTACTAGAAGTCCAGAATCTTCATGAAGGAAGGATAAGAATTCTGAAGAAATTATCTGGATTGCAGGTTAAAATTCTTTATAGGTTTCCTTGGATTTGTATTATGTCTGTATGTCTGTTTACATGCAATAAAAGTTGATTATTTGTGCTGTCCTACTTGCGCTCCATTGGTTTAAGTTTCTACTGCCCATTGACAGTGCACTATGAAGGATCTGAAGTACATTAGCTCATCCAAAGCCTATCTCCTGCTAAGTGACCAGCTTGAGAAATCAAGAGACGAACTGAACCGATGTCGCTCCATGTGGGAGAAACTACAGGTGTGTCATTTTGATTTGATTTTGCTGATTATTTTTTTATTTTTTTTCTTTCGTTCCTTCATTTTTTTTTTGATCAAATTATTACTTTGACTCTCAATTTTTGTAGGTGGAGAAGGACAATTTTACCTGGCTTGAAGCAGATTTAACTGTGAAGGCAGATACAGCTGATGTTTCTCGAAATGCTGCTACAGTTGCTGATTCTTGGATACGTGATCTTGAAAAGGAGTTGCATAAGCAGTATGATCAAAGAAATCTGTTCGAGATTAAACTAGAAGAGAATTCAGGAGAACCAGGTGTGATTTTTAAGTGTATATGTCTGATGTTGATCAGTAGACGTATACGAATTTATTTATTTCGGGTGTAGTTTCTTAGATTGATAGTTGTGGACTTCTGCTCCAGGTAGGAAAGAAATAATATCAGAGTTTAAAGCATTGCTTTCTTCATTTCCGAAGAAAATGCGGATTATGCAAAGCCAACTGAGTGAATACAAAGAGGCTGCTTTAGAGGTTCACTCGTTGAGAGCTGAAGCTCAGTCACTGTCTGATATTCTTGATAGAAAAGTAAGTACCATAGATATGTACACAAGATTGACTTGTTGATGCCCATGTGAAGGTGCTAATACTTGTTTTACCTTGCACAGGTAAATGAACTAAATACGCTGTCTGTAAGATCCAAGGATCAGAACACTGAAATGCTTACACTGAGATCTGCGGTATTAGTTCTTTCTATGATTCATTGTTTTTATTCTAGCGTCTACCGTCACGGACTACCATGTTTATAGTTGATTTAATGCTGGTCCTTAAGATTCATGTTGTTTTAATTTATGAATCAGCATTGGTTTTACTGAATAATGAAATTATAAAAGAACTCCAAATGGCATTATAAAAGAACTCCAAATGTTTCCTTCACTTCTGTTTTATTGGTCATTAAGTGATTGCTAACTCAAATATGAAATCATAAGTAACCATTCAGTTATCTTTAATGTTATCTTTTGTTGTTTGGTCTTGAAGAGTCATCTTTTAGTACTTTTTTGTGAAATCTATCCTGTTTGTTGCAGGTTCATGATCTGAAGGACAGCGTTCAAGAGTTAAAGCTATTCCTAGAAATGTATAGACGTGAATCAACTGATTCAAGGTAAGATTAATTACATGATTTATTGGTAAACTTATTGTATTTTTTCTTCTTCTGTATTTCTTGCCGGCTTTCTGCGTGTCCTTTTCTTTCCTTCAGCTGATTGAGTAAGAGAACTTATTATAAATAGTGATATATATGATGGGGCAGTGCCATGGTTGGTCATAATATGTTAGAAGAGTTTAAGCCTGATGATTTAGCCTTCCGTCAAGATGTAGGATTAGTGCTAGACCTTTCTTTGCTTTACTATTGTCAGCAAACATTTTCTTCCGCCATGTACTTGGTGAATATCTTTTTGGGACGATTTTCATTATTCATACGTTGAGGTTGATTGATATGTCAACCTTGTTGCAGTTTCTTTGTTAATGGTTGGTCAACTGCAGACTTGGATTTCAGAATGATAGATGTGTTTGGTTGAATGATCTTTTCTGGTTGTGTAGGGATGTCACTGAGGCTAGGGACTTGGAATACCAGGCTTGGTCACGAGTTCAAAGTCTAAAATCTTCTCTTGATGAACATGGATTAGAAATGCGTGTTAAGGAAGCAAACAAAGCTGAAGCTGTATCACAACAACGGCTAGCTACAGCAGAAGCTAAGATAGCAGACCTCAGACAGAAGTTCGAAGTTTCTAGAAGGTTGGTTTATCTTCTTCTTTTTTCCCAGAAGATCAATGTGATACCTGCAATTATGCAAACAAAGTTCTCTACTGTACTTCGTGAAATAGCAAAACTAGTATTTCTTTGTATCTAAAAGAGATGAATATGCAATTCTGCTTTTCAGAAGGTAGTTCCCTGTCTTGATTTGTTGTGCATAAATGTGGTTACAATGCAATCCCTTAGCTTAAGATGTGGACACAATGGAAATGGAGAATAGTTCTATAGGGTAGAGACACATATACTAAGTTCATGAATATTGAATACCCTCTAAATTTATTGGAGCCTTGGAGGATTAACAGTGAAATTGATAAAGTTTAAAAGTGATTCGAGTATGGTGTAAGAATATTGCTAGACCAAATAACCTCATACAAAGCCGGTTTTTGCTGCTGGTTGTCACAAAAACAACCTCGTAGGTTGTCACTTTATATCTCTTTGAGACTAAGTCATGATGAATTCTTAGTTTTTCCAAATCATAGGGGACACTCAAGCACATCATTTGTCCGTAGTTTGATATTTTGAGGTGTATGCATTTTTCATGTTTAATTGAATTTTTCATAAGTTTTTACGAGTCGAGAGTTTGCTTTTTAGTTAAATGTTATCTTGTATGTAGATTATAGTTATATGTTCTCGTGTCTGGTTATCCTGTCATAGAAGCAACCCAAAAGGCTAGGCTGTCACTTGACATCTCTCCGAAATTGCAGTCATGGTAAACAGTTGGTTTTCCAATTACCAAGGACTGCTAAATCCGCATATTGTCTACAGTTTGTTACATTCAGGAGTAATTTTTTACCTCCGAGTGCAATATATGCTGATCATGCAAAATTCTTCCCGCAGATTACAGTTTTATTAAAATTTGGCACTTGCATATAATTTAAAAGCAAGGAAATTTTGGTTCGTTAAAACTTGTCTTTGTGGACAATCACATGGTTTGTTAGTTTGGTCCAAAACCTAGCTTTGTATTTGAAGTTTTTCCTTATTTTTCCATGCTATCCACATATGTTTTCTCATGATGAAAGAATATATAGTACAATAAGTCAATAAATACCACATTACTAATTTTCCCTTTGAGTCAGGGATGCATCCAAGCTCGCTGAAGTTCTGAAATCCAAGCATGAAGAGGGAGAGGCCTACTTGTCGGAAATTGAGGTCTGTTTCTTTCGTATGGGATATATTTAAGCTAGAAAACAATACTTTTTACTGAGTCTGACTTACTTTACTTGCAGACAATTGGGCAGGCATACGAAGATATGCAGACTCAAAACCAGCAGCTATTGCGGCAAATTACTGAGAGAGATGATTATAACATTAAGGTGCTCAATTTTATCTTGCACTCAAGGGCAGAACTAGAGCCAGGCTTCACCCCAAAGCACAAAACCCTTTTCCTAAATCTAGATAATCTGAATTTGTCACATGAAAATAGGTGCAAGGCCGGTGTAGATTTTCTTGTTAAGCCCAGCCAAGTATGTCAAGTCCTCCCATATTAAATCCCCAGTTCCGTCACTGCTTGCACTTGGTCAATTTCATACATTTCCATTGATTTTGTGGTATTCGATGTATGTTTTTATGTTTTCTCGTAAGTTCCATGTTTACAATTATTCTTGATAGTTTGACTTTAGGGCTTGTCAAGTGCTTCCCTGTTTGTACTTTGACTCAGCTGATCTAATTTAATTCTAGTGCCCAGCCTATGCATTAGTCTATTGAAGGTGGTTCTTGATATTGGTACTTGAACCAGAATCCAAGATTGTTATGGATCCTTTGTTCGTGTATGATTTAGTTGAGCACAAATTAGTTTGCTTTCGTGTTCGTGGTTTTTCTTCAAATTTACCATCAGCCCAAGTCCGGCTCACATAAGTAATTTAAGTGTTTAACCACTGTAGACGTATAATAGTGTCTGTTCGTGAAACAGTTCGATGAACAAATATTTTCTTCGCAAAAGTACTTTAATACATGTTCACTAAAACGAGAGGCTTTGATTACTCAAAGAAAAAACCACAAATACACCAGTGCATATTTTCTGGTCCATTAATCGGTTTGCACAAGTCACTCCTTTGTTATTGTCCAAGTTATCAAAGTCCCCATAGTGTCACTGAACAGTTGTGTCCTAGATGGTTGTTGAAGCATGTGTACTTAGTATCAGCATGTTCAAAATCGCTAAGGCTATTTCTTGTAGAGATGTGTAAACAAGGCTAATGTAGACTGATTTATAACACGGAAAATTAATGAAGTCAGCAAAACATGAAGAGCATTACCATTACAAATCTAATTTGACGTGCAAAAGTTGCCATTCCTGGTGTTGCACACTTGCACTAACTTGCGTTTCTCTGCTTTTGTTTCTGGAGAATGACATAGTTCCACTTGCCTCGTGTCCAGCTTGTTTTGGAAGGTGTCCAGGCAAGACAATTGCAGGATTCCTTGTGCTTGGAAAAACTAAACAAGGAAAGAGAGTTGCAGCTAGCCAATGCATCTCTGAACTATTATGAACTGAAAGGAGCACGTTTAGGTGATCAGGTACATCAACTTCACTGTTTCAGTGGATTTCCTGTATAATTAAAAGATTTCCTGTATACAATATGTTCTCTCCTTCTGATTTTGTGATTAATTCATCGATGTTTGCTTGCTCTGCAGTTGAAATTATGCTCAGAGCAGGTTCAGAAACTTGCAGAAGATAGATCTCAGACCTCATCTGCTTTGGAAAGTACACAGAAAAGACTGTTAGATGTCAGAAGGGACTCACAACGTTTGAGGGAGTCCCTCTCAAAATCACTTTCCAAAGTTGAAAAAATCCGAATGACTGTTGCGGAGCTGCAAATCGAACTAGTGAATGAAAGGTTTTGTCATAGCTAAATCTATAATAGTTAATCTTCCCGCATTCAAAATAAACTAGCAGCTGTTGTGACCAAAGTCGCCTTTTTTATTTTGTTTCAGATTCTCCAAGAAAAGGGTCGAGGAAGACTTTGATTCTGTCACAAGGAAGGCTAACCATTTTGATGAACATTCGCAAGGGTCTTCTATGTTAGAAAAGCTTCAAAAAGAAGCTAAGGAGTACCGGGACATCCTCAAGTGTGGTATCTGCCATGAAAGGCCAAAAGAGGTAAAAGTACTTTTGCATGATTTTACGAAATTTGTGCATCTTATTCTTTATTCATCGACGAATACTGCTCTAGTCCATAGATTAGCTTATAATCAGTGTTTGGAAAGAGTTGTGACTTGCGATCTTTATTTCCCTCAATACTGCTAGTCTGAAAAACCTACTCTTTGCTGATAGTATGTTCGGAACTCGTAGTGGATGTCAATTATGATTTTTAAATTGATTGCTACAATCATCTTTATTATTTCAATCAGTACTTCCTCGGCCCCTATTATGCACTGAACAACTCTGTGATATGCACATGGTGGGTTGACACTCTGCCTGGAGTTTCGCCTTGTATCTAAAAATGCCCAAGTAGAATAAAGAATCATTTGCAGGAAATGGATCAGGGTCTTGCATTTGTGTAGTTTTTTTTTTTTGTTGTTTATATTGGTTTTTGCTACATTCCAAGTTACTAAGCGGTTAATTATTGTCCCCATTTCAGGTTGTCATCACTAAGTGCTACCATCTCTTCTGTGGCACTTGTGTCCAAAAAATTCTTGAAACTCGACACCGCAAGTGTAGGACCTGTGCCGCTAGTTTTGGGCCCAATGATGTTAAGCCCGTTTACATATAAATCTGTTGCAGAAAGGAAAGGAAGTGATTTGTCCATGGAGGTTCAATTTGTGTTGGTCCTGGTTTATATGTTGCATAAGTTTTGTAAAATGAAATAAAACAATAGTTATCATAGTATGATAGGTAGAAATTGTGATTCCTGCGGCTTGCCCTTGTCAATCCTTTCAGTTGGCCACACTTACCTTTTGGTTCTAGTATTAGATTTTGTAAAGTGTACCTCACACCAATCCACACCTATCCGAATGTATTTGCCTCATGGGGCTTTTCGTATAGTAGATCCAGAACCTTTGCTCCATATAGGTAACTCTGTTGCAGGAATTTTTTGTAAAGATATCTTAAAACATAAACTTTGTTTTATGAGCCTGTTTGGCATGTAGGTGCAGTTCAAATCTCAATGTATTCTGACAACATGCTTCTATGGTTCCCACCTCCCCTATTACTATGTTTGACATCCAAAAATCTAGAGGAAAATTCCGCAAGACGACCTGATGGACAGTACGCTGTGATTGGTGCATTGGGATTAACAGTGGATACTGATGATAAGAGGTTCGTAACCAAATTTTACACTACTCGTCATCAGTAATTTCAAGTTTCAACTGTCAGTAATTTCAAGCTTCAAGTTCAACTGTCAGTAATTTTAACTAATAGGTCTTTAATCGAAAATGTTTGGTGGACACCGGATTTTTACACCAAAAATCCTACACCGCTATGTGTCACGCAGCGATTGGTCCTCACTAATATGCGGGGCCCTGCATATCTGGGGTGGGGTGTGATGGAAATCTATCGGTGGATGTGAATGCCACGTAGTGGTGTAGAAACCCGGTGTCCCTGTAGCACGACTGGTCTTTAATGAAGAAAGAGAATGTACCTGGACACAATGAGTCACTAGCTCCATTCTCTCTCTAAATAAATATATACTAGTATTCAATAATCTCACTGAAGATGGGAGGGAGAGAGAGGGAGATGGAGAATCCAACAAAGAAAGGTTCAGCTGGAGGAGTTGTGAAGTATGGGATTGTAGGAGTAGGAATGATGGGAAGAGAACATCTCATAAATCTTGGTCATCTCCAAAATGAAGAACAAGTTTCTGTGGTCTGTATTGCTGACCCTCACATCCCTAGTCAACAGCTTGCCCTAAATATAGCCAGTTCTCAATTCAATTGGTTTCCACAGGTATATCAAATTCATTCCATTGAAATTCACTTCAGAAAAATATAGGTTAACTAATTTAAGCATTTTCATTCTAATTACTATTGTTAGGTTTTTTCTGGACATGAGGAATTACTGGACAGTGGACTGTGTGATGTTGTGATTGTGTCTACACCAAACATGACTCATTTTCAAATTCTTATGGATATTATCAAACATCCTAAACCACATCATATACTTGTTGAGAAGCCATTATGCACCACTGTTGCTGATTGCAAAATGGTCAGTTCCTTATTTATCTTATCCTGGTGGAATTCGCAATCTTAATTTTTATATTACATGTAAATGAAATGAAATAGAGGTGTATTTGTGAATAAGGTGATCGAGGCGGCTAGAAAGAGGCCAGAAATGTTGGTTCAAGTGGGGTTAGAGTATAGGTACATGCCTCCGGTAGCAAAGTTGATAGATGTAGTGCAAAATGGAACAATTGGACAAGTCAAAATGGTGTCTATCAGAGAACATCGGTTTCCTTTCCTGGTTAAGGTATACTAAATTTGCTAGTTACTTTTTTATGTATGTTTTTTTTGTTTTTAAGAGATTGCCTAGTGGTTAACTATTCTTATTCTTGTAATAGGTGAATGACTGGAATCGATTCAATGAAAACACAGGAGGAACTCTGGTAGAGAAATGCTGTCACTTTTTTGATTTGATGACGCTGTTTGTTGGTGCAATGCCGGTACGTGTCATGGCTTCTGGAGCTATAGATGTTAATCACAAAGATGAAATTTATGACGGAAAGGTATAGTACCCATTTTAGAATTTATATACAGTAAGCCAGTAGCAAAATCTAGGAACATTGACTCTCAGTCACGAAACGGTAGAATAGAGGCCACACATGACTTATGACCTAAATGGATAGAGATTCATGAATAGAGTAATCTGGAATCTCTTTTTGTTCTATTGTAAGAATTTTCCTTGTTATATTTGACTTATGCATATAATTCATATTGTTAGTGCGTCTCACTTTATTGCTTCACAACACTTCTCTTGAAACAGATCCCCGACATTATCGATAATGCATATGTCATTGTTGAATTCGACAATGGTTCTCGAGGCATGCTAGACCTTTGCATGTTCGCTGAAGGGAGTAAGAATGAGCAAGAAATATCTGTTGTTGGTGACATTGGTAAGGTAAGTCACTTGGTTTTCTTTCTCTTTTCTTGGTCAATCTTTTTCTAGGAATGTCCCTGAATTCTGCTGCAGTACTCCAGTTTGCATATCCTTTATTTACCTTTGAGTTGAAGCTGAGAGTACTGCAAAACACCCCCTTGTGTTTCAGTGCTAGCTAGTTCTTCATTTTGTTATGAGATTTCATACTGTTCATCTGCTACATATACCAGGACTGCAGGACAGCTGGCATTTCTGTATGTACCATGTTGTAAATCGGGCATTGAGTGACTAATAAAGCCAATGAATAAAATCATCTCATTCAGTGCTTTACTGCTTTTTATGATATTCTTTGTAGACAAGGAGCATTTAGATACTTTTTTGTACCTAAGAATTTGAAGGGTCATACTGTTCAAAAACATTGAGATATTTAACTTTCATGCATATGTTAAATACAGAAGAACATTCATAACACACCAAAAGGGAACCTTGTAGTCCAGAATAGAACATTGGATTCAACAATTTTGAATCTTTCTTTGGTTAAGTTAACAATTTGTAGTCCAATGTAGGTGTTTCACAGTTTGATTTTCCAGACCTCTGGAAATATGAAAAGCTGTTTTCTGACGAGAATAAGTGATCAGATTGAGAACAAATGTATACAGTAGGAAAGGCATGGCTTTTTCCTGTTATGTTGGGCAAAAATTTCAACATCGCCCTTTTCATTTTATTCTAAATTTTTCTAGAAGCAACCTGTTTGTGGGATCATTTTTGGTTTTGACAATATTCAGCTTAAGAACCATCATGAGATTTATAATTGAAGTGGTTGATGTTGTTGATCTATCAAATTACCAAACTGTCATGATAATTCTATTTTGTCGCAACTTGCAGGGTGAAGCCTTCGTTCCAGAGGGTATTGTTCGCATGGCTACACGGGCAAAGGGGAGAGATGGAGTTGAAACTATGAAAGCCGTGGATAAGCGGATAAAGTAAGTACTTGGTATTAGTCTATTAGCTAGCTATTGAAATTCTAATATTTACGTGTAGAAAATATATGCCATCTGAAAATAACTAGACATCGACTTCTAATTAGTCTTCGTCAGTGCAAATGTGTTATTTAGACAATATTTTCTTAGATAGCTTCGGATTCGTAGTCTTCTACATTGGAGATGCTCTTATGTTGCTTTTCTCATCAGATATGATGGACTCCATCATGGATCAAGCTATTTGGAACACCTTAACTTGTTATCTGCTGTTCGGTCATCTATCGTTCATCAACATCGTCAAGAAGGTGGTGATGTTGTCGAGCGAGACTCTGCTATGGTGGTGGGGTTGCAAGATGGGTTGCTCTCTGTTGCCATTGGTGTTGCAGCACAGCTTTCAATACAGAAAGGACGGTTTATTACCCTTGAAGAAGTATTAAATGTCTGAGTTTAAAAATGGAGGGGTGTATCCCTCAGTAATTATGTTGCATAGTCGAATACTAGTGTTGTAAAAAATTGAAGCCCTCGGATCACAGGTTCCCAGAAGTAATTTTGCTCTCCCCCTATGTAATTTTTTTAAATACCAAAACTACCTTTTTTATGTTTTGTGTTAAGACGAAAAATTAACCTAATCTAACATTTGTTAATCTAATTTAACCTAATCTAAAAACAAAAAACTTAAAAAAGTTAACGATTTTTTTTTTTCTCTTCTCCGTCTTCCTCTTCTCGTTTCCTCCTTCAAACCCTAAAAAAACCTAGATTTTTCGAAACTCGATGGATTCAGCTGAGAATGGTGGCGCGAGGGATATCGAAAGGTAACAATCGAAACCCACTTCCTTTTTTAGTTGTTTAGCTTAGATTCAGTGAAAAACATCAAAAAAAAAAAAATCAAACCAGGGTTACTTACGGCTACCTGTAACTCCACGTTTGTAGTTGTAAGTCATAGTTACGGCTACGATATGTAGAACATGTAGTCGTAGATTTAAAATAGTTACGGCTCCCAAGTTAGCAGCCGTAAGTTTTGATAATTTCATAAAACTTTTGTGTCGCAGACTTACCAGCCGTAAGTCTTTATTATAAGCCGTAAGTCTTTATTATAATTTTTTTTTTGTTTGCATCAGGACCGCTGAACCAAGTTCTGTAATTACACAACCTGTAATTAGAGAAGAAATACCTGATGAGGAAACACCACCCATTATCGATAGAGCAGATTTTCCTGCATGGATGGATGTGTGTGATTATCACTTTGCAAATAGAGCACCTCGTAATCTAGGACAAAGAAGAGTGGGTGAGGTAGAAGATGAATGGCGGTTTGAATGTAAATTATGTGTTCATGTCCCACGCCATCTAAGAAGGAACATGTTTACGAATGGGGCAGTAAAAAGTACTCCTAATGGTTGGGCGGTTGCTTGGGGTGATTGCTATCTATTTGTGGTTCATGCTCGTCGTCTTACCCCAGAGGAGAGAGCGAGGGCCGGAATTTGAACTATTTCTGTTTCAGCTTATGTTGTGTGAGTTGCAAAGGTGTTGTTTTTTTCCCCTCTTTTTATGGTTGATGTTAGTAGTACTGTTATGGATGGTTTTTCTTTGGATATTTTTATCATTTTCAATGGTGATGTTGGTTTGTATGACTTTGAAAACAATGATCTTGGTGTTGGATATTTCTGGTTAATTGTGCATAACTTTATTCCCTAGCCGTAAGTACAGTTACGTCTGCTTGAAATAATATACGTCTGTTAAGAAACACTGATTGATAGCCGTAACTCAGGTAAGTAAATTAAGACGTTAATTAACTTAAGTAAAACGTTATGATAATCAATGATTAACCAAAACATGATTAACGAACTTACTTATAAAAAAAACTTAGGAAAAAAAACTTAAAAAAACTAAAAATCAAGTGAAGAAGAAGAAGAAGAGAGAAAAAAAAAACCCAACTTCTTTTTCTAAAAACCCAACCTTGATTCACTCAACCAAAATGAGTGAATCAAGCACCCAAATGGAGGTAGATGTATCTCCTTCCATTGAAGACATCTTCATTGAAAGACACATCGAAGGAAATGAAGGATTATACAATTTCTTTGATGGTAAAAAGTTTGTATGCACAAGTGAAGACTTTCTCGAAAAATACGAGGTCGATCCTGCAGATTACCCAAACCTGAATGTACCCAATGTAGAAGAACCTCAAGAAAACAATCAGGTATGCTTTATTCCTCTCAAGACAGTTGAAATCACATAAAAAATGTGATTTTTGTGAGTTCCAGAAGGAACTTACGGCTTGGATTAGCAGCCGTAACTTAGACTTACGTCTGAATGTTCTTCAGATCCGAGCCGTAAGTCTAGAATTTGGGGATTTTTCTGGCCGTACATCAAGTTACGGCTATGTCCGACGCGATGTTACCAGTCGTAAGTCTGTGCATGGGAATATTCAATGCCCATACTTACGGCTTCAATTCTTTACTTACGGCCCATGATCACCAATTTTTTGAGCCATTTTTACGTCTTAAATATTTTGACCTTAGTGGCCGTAAGTTAGGTTACGGCTACGTATCACAAAATATTATGAGCCGTAGCTATTCCTGTCTGACTCCTGTCTGTCAGAAGCAATTTTGAGTTTTACTTACGGCTTGTTTTGAAAGTATCGTTTATAGCCGTAACTGGACTTACGGCCTATGTTCTCAGACGTAAATTTGCAATGGTGACTAATTTAACACCTTTTTTTTTTATGTTGTGTAGGTTGTGCCACTAATTGTTCCCATCAATAATCAACCACCGGCTACTACTGTTTGGCATGACACTACCGCTCACTATGCACCTCATGTCCGAACAATTGTAAGCGCACCCTCTTATGTATATGAATGCGTGTTTTTTTAAATATTATTTAAAACGTTTTGATATCTAATTATTGGGTTTAATGTAGACATGGCCGGACAAGGAAGAAGCCGTCAAATGGGCTATTGAACATGCTAAAAAGAAGATGTGCATGATAGTCAAAGGAAGTAATGTGACCTATAACCGTTTTCAATTGTTGTGCGAGTGTAGTGGAGTGTATAAGAGTCATGCAAAAAAAGGCACCGTGCGGAAGCTTAAGAAGATTAATTGGAAGACCCCAAAAACCTTTACAAAGAAAACGGGTTGCCCTTTTAGACTCCAATTTGCTCTAAACAGGAAAGTGGGAGATGGTTTTTGAAGACGGTGATAAGCGGTTGTCACAACCACGATCCTCCCGAGAGTTTTTATAGACATGATTTAGCTACAAGGTTAACTCTCGATGAAAGATCTTTGGTGGAAGGGATGTACGAAAGAAATATACCTCCTCGTGATATTCTTGGCAACCTCCAACATGTAAACCCGGAAAATTGTTCGAATTTGAGAACAATTTACAACGCCACCTCTAAAGCAAAGAAAATCAAATGGCAAGGTAGGTCCGATCTTCAACAAAAACTTTTTGAAGCTTTGAAAGACAGATTCACTTGTTACTTCGAGGAGGACGCGGACCACAAAGTGACCCACATGTTTGTTGCTCATCCGGAATTCATAATGGTGCGGTGCAATCACCAAGTTCTATTGTTAGATTGTACTTATAAAACCAATAAGTATTGTCTACCTCTTTTGCATTTAGTTGGTCAAACTTCTACAAAGCAACCTTTTACCAACGACTTTTGTTATATGATGGACGAGACCGAGGAAATCTATGTTTGGGCATTGCAACAATTGAAGTATATATACCATGTAGATCATTATCCGGGTGTCATCATTACCGACAAAGAGCAAGCCTTAACGAATGCGATCAATAGTGTTTTTCCGGATGCTCACAACATGCTTTGCACTTTTCACGCATGGAATAGCGTACAAGTAAAGTGCAAGCCTCTTATCACACCAACAATGAAAGAAGAGTACATCAAAGCTAAGAAACTACCGGAAGCGAAAATGAAAGAAAGGTTAGAGGAGTTGAAAAAATTGGAGGAGTTCAACAAAGATGAATGGGCAAAACTCTTGGTACAATGGGATGATATAGTTTGGGCACTCAAAATCAAGGAATATGAAGAGAAGTCAAGTGAGATGTTGAGCTATTGGAGTCGTATCCCCGAAGTTAAAGGTACTTGGAGGAGGAATGGTTTGTCCCTCATAGGCATCGGTTTGTCGCGGTTTTCACCAATCAACGCAAGCACTACAAGAACCAAGTAACAAGTTCCATGGAGTCCTGTCACGGCCGGTTCAAAAAAAATCTTTTAAATGGTGATGGTGGATTTGTTAAGGTTTACAATGCCATGAAAAGGTATTTTAAAGGTAATCTAGATACGATTAAGGGAGCTTTTGAACATAATCGAATGAATATGCACACCAACTACCTTAACGAACCTTGTCTCGAAGGAATCACCCATTTTGTGTCCCATTGGGCTATCGAGGAAGTCATGAAGGAACGAGAGAAATTTCGTAATGGTGAATTCGACCCCAATGTGTGTATTTGTCCCAACATGTCATCCATGGGACTCCCATGTTGCCATAGAATTGCGACTTTCACGGATGGTGTGGTCCCAATTGGCGAGATCGATCCATTTTGGAGGCAACTTTCATTCCAAGAACAAGTCTTCGACGACAATTTTGGGGGAGAGTTTAATGAGACATATGAATATGAAGCAACGAGGGAGTATTGGAAGGACATGAATGTGGGACAAAGGCAATCTTGGTGCGCACGGTATCGAAAATGGGCTCATGCACACACTAGATGTGATCTTTTTGAACCGAATAAAAAGAAGGATGGTAGGGGTAGGCCTAACACCAAGGTTACAAAGAGATTTGCTCGTGCGAATGCAAGAGAGAGAAATATTGCGTCAAAGACAAGAGACCCCTCGGGCTTTGAGTTGATGAAGCAACGAGAGAGTGAAGACTTCGAGATGATGAAGAACTTGGAGGAGGTAAAAGGTTTAGACGACATGGAATGCACCCTTCAAGCATTTGTCAACAAAAACAAACGTAAACGACCTCCAACGGAAAAAACATCAACAAGTCGTTAACCTAATGTGAAGGAGATTCCAACGGTTGCCACTCCAACAAAAGGGAATGTGAAGGATAAAGATGTGATGGGCAAAGGCAAGGGTGTGGCAACATCCCCCGAACAAACAATAGTAAGGCTACCAATCAAAGTTTTTAAGAGGAGAAGCACCCCGGTAGTGAAGAAGAGGATCACCCCGGATGTGGTTGTTGAAGAGCTTGACAATAGGAGGGTTTTTAAGCATGGGAAGGAGGTACGTCGCGAACCTTGTGGAATGTATAGGACCCCTTTGGATGAACATGGAAACATTCATAGGCCTTACCACATGATTTATTATGAGTGGATTGAGCAACTTCCCTCTATAATTTATGACTACATAATCTCCATGGAAGATGTAGAGGGCGATGGAAATTGTGGTTACCATGTTACATCGGAACAACTAGGACCCTTTCCCGTGGTGAACCAACCCACCTATGTTAGGATATTGTTGCATGCAAGATTAAATAGAGAGTCGGATATTTACTATGGTTTGTTGTCGGGTGATGGTGACGACAATGATAGACTAGAGGCAATGAATAGGAGACTAATCGGGGAAAGAGATCTTATGTCAAGGGGAAATTGGATGGCATTTCCGGAATACGGGCACTTGATTGCCGATGAATTCAAATGCGTTGTTCACTACTTCTCCCGTGGTGGTAATAACACGTACACTCCCCACTATGCGAGGTATAGTCAAGAACATGGAGATCTTGGCAAGCCTCGCTGTCTTGTGATTGCACAAATTGGAGGATGTCATTTCATAGGGCTTAAGTTAGAAGATGGTTTCCCATTACCACCGTTGTCCCCTACAACGGTGAACAAAGAGATAGCTAGGGAATGGTGTGGACAATACGAACTTGAAATGAACACTTGGGATGCAATGTTATCGTCGCAAAGAGTCCAACAACCACAAGAACCGTTGAGAGATTTGACCGAGGTACAAGATGAGGAGGAAAAGGAAGCTTGAAGATGTTGGTGATACATGTTTTTTGTTAGTGATACATGTTTTTTGTTGTTTTTTTTGTTGAAACATGATGATGAATGTATTTTAGATTATTTTGGCAAACACTTCACTTTTTGGAGTTATGTTTTATGAAATTCCACATACTTACGGCTTAAACCCATCTGATTTCTGAAGACGTAACTTAACTTACGTCTGGGAAAGTGTAGTCGTAACTTTACTTACGGCTGGTACCAGGGTAATTTCAGTAGCCGTAACTACTCCTGTAACTATAAAAAAATACTAATTTTCAACTTACATAGATGCCTTACATATTATTTTTTACCGCATAGTAAATACAACATAACTACTAATTTCAAAATATAGATGATACAACTACTAATATTCAACCATTAAAACACATAATTGGTTCACCCATAGATGTTTAGGTTTACACATAACATAAAAGAAGAACCGTACTCAACACATAATCAAAATCAACTAACATTTCCAGTTCCAAACCACGTTCGGCTGCGGATTAGTTCAAAGCTCGGTCCACCATTGGCCTCGACAAGTGGACGAAGATGTTCTACTGCAACACAAATTCTATTGCGACAAGGAACGTCGTCCACCTCACCAACTCTCTTGCGTCGAAGATTACGAACTGGTCGTGCATCAAAGTCACAGGTGCAAGGGATATAGCTATGGCCAGGATCAGGGTCATCACCCAATAGTGGTAGAATATTACGAATTGGTGATCTTATGGCAGGAAGATACTCCCTTTCTGCACCTTCTTGTGGAAGTTCCTCAATAACTTGGCTAGTTTCATTTGGTTCAATCATTACACTGGATTCAGGAATCTCTACTTGCATTATTTCAGTTGGTGCAACCACGGCACTTGATTCTGGTTCTCTGAAGCGTAAAATATGGCAGAGAAATGTGAGAAAATTGGTTGTCAGTGTAACTTACGGCTACTAAGACAAATAGATATGCAGCCGTAACTACACTTACGGCTGCTAAGTTTGTACTTACGACCTGTAATCTTGCGACACAAAAATTTTGATTTAACGGAACTTACGGCTAGTAACTAAAGTATCGAAATGAGACGTAACTAACCTACGGCTAGTAAACTGAACTTACGGCTTGGATCTGAAGCTTTAATGGCTTACCTAACAAACTACTTACGGCTAGCTGTTCTTCAGATGCGAGACGTAAGGCGGACTTACGGGTCTAATAGCCAGACGTAAGTAGTTCTGGAACTCGTTTTTTGATTTTCATGGAGTGAATCTTACCTAGTATTAGCACCAAAATCAATAACAAAAGAGTGGGTTTGGATGCTTACCTTTGCTGCTCCATTGTTGCATCAGTGTTGGTTCCATCCA
Source organism: Papaver nudicaule (assembly GCA_023529015.1). Lineage (NCBI taxonomy): Eukaryota > Viridiplantae > Streptophyta > Magnoliopsida > Ranunculales > Papaveraceae > Papaver > Papaver nudicaule. The sequence goes on from JAJJMA010315918.1 coordinate 18,492, forward strand.
TGATCAAAAACTCGAAAATGAGAAATATGGAAGAGGAAATGTGAAGAAAAGAGAGGTAAGATAGGAGAAGAGAGGGGAGAAATTTTGATGTTTTGATTTTTAGGTTTTGATTTTTTTTTTGTGGGATATAAGTATTTATGTTTGTAATTAGGGTGGGGGTAAATTTGGGTAAGAATTAGTATAAATTAGTATAAGGATAACTTAGTCATTTCACGATATTTTGACACCCCTTATAATGACGGGCTGGACATTTGAAGTAATATCCGAGGGCTTCAATTTTTTTGAAGCCCCGGAATCAGCTTTCAAAAAAGAGATTAACATGATTTGTTGGTAACATCACATTTTGGTCTTGACTACTCTCTCAGGTAACATTCTCGGCCTACATTCTACTCCATCAAGGCACACTTTTTAGTCCTCTATTTTGCTGCCAACATTTTACTTTTTGCTTGTTTGGATAGTTATTGAGAAGTAAATTTTTGATTTCTAGAAGTCAAAAAGCAAGAAATTAGTTTGTCTATACAATTTCAGAATGACTTGTGGAAGCAGAAAAATGACTTTTTTCTGAAGCAAAACCTTTTTGCTTTTGACTTCTGAAATTGACTTCAATTTCTGGAGAAGCAGAAGTCAGAAGTACTTTTGTATCCAAACAAGCTAGCAAATCGTTCACAATTTCACTTTTCTCCCAGAATTGTGTGGTTCCGCTTATAACTTGCATTTATGGGAGAAGATAGGAGTAATTTTATTATTATTCTTTTTTTTTGGTATTTGGAGTCATTTTATTATGCGGTGCTGCTATTTGACACTCAATTCATCACTCTGTCTAGCACTCACACCATCCAGGCCCTTCATCTGGAATGTGTGGAACTCGTTCCAGTACTTTAGCGACATGTGTCCCCGAGTGCTAAAGAGAGTGCTAAAAGAGAGTGTTGAATATCATTTTTCGTAATTAGTATTAAAAGAAACATGTCAGAGATTTTTTTTTTTTTTTTTTGATACTGCTGAGGATCGACCTCAGTCCTCCCCTATGGGGAGCCAGCGAGAAACCACTGAGCTATGCTCAGGTTCTCAGCTAGATTAAAAACATGTCAGAGATTTAAAGACTAGAATAGGGGGGAATACTGACTTGACAGGAGTAACTCATTAAGCACGCAAGTTGAAGAAGCCGTTAGACATTTGTCCTTCTCAATATCTTCAGAAATAATGCCAGTCGACTACTCCTACAGTCCTACTAGTCTACTATTACCATTTACGAGATTAATAAATGATAACCACGGGAAGCATGCTTGTGTCGACCCCACGGGGTCTCTCCATTAGTTGGCAGGGGGCATGGGACCTTTACAGTCGGACAAGCAGCATTAAGGGCAGCCTCAGGTAAGATAGCCAAACATGAGAAAGCATGCCATGATAATGGCCATGCCTTTATTCCATTCGATTTTGATACTTTTGGTTTCTTAGCTCCAGAGACGGTTGGACTCCTCAAGAGAGTGCAAAAAGTCATGCATAGCAATGTCATGACCCCAGGTTCAAGAGAATTTATTTTTAAGAGAATAGGATTTGCCATTCAGAAAGGGCTTGCGGCGCAACTTGTTGCTCGCTTGCCTGCTACTTCAATGTAATATTAACTTATCAGACATTCAACTTGACCAAGAATGTGTTTGGCAGTGTGCTTTTTAACTTTTTATAGGAGTTGAGTCGGCAATAGTGACTCAGTACTTATGAAAAGTAAAGTTTCCTGCTAAAAAAAAATAAAAATAAATGATAATTTAAGTATATTTAGCCAATCATTCTTCATCATGTGTTATGTTTCTTCTAGGTTGGGAACTACCCACTGTGTATATATCGATCAATAAGGCATGGCAGAAATTTAATTATTACTCCATTAGGTAATTACTACCATGGGCTATCCTGTCAATAATTCATCCGTTAGGTAATTAATTGCTGGTTTCATCTTCAATTTCCTTGGATCCATAATTCCATATAAAATATAAATCATGCCTTATTCATTTTAAGCATCTTCAATTGGGCTATATGCCCATAAACCCACCGAGCCATGTCTTACAGGACGTCTAAAAGTAGAATTTGTTTTAAAAGACATTAGGCCACGTCATTCCCCCTAACCT
>JAJJMA010315924.1:0-14553 GCA_023529015.1 Papaver nudicaule
ATTCTCTTTAGAATCACCTGATAAACCTTATTATAGGTTTGTTTATCTGTAATTCCTTTTGTTGTCTCATTGCTTGGTTGTTCTGTTTTTACACCTTTTTTGTTGTTTTGTTTCTTATCTTTGGTTTTTGCTTCTGTAATAACTTTTGTGATCAATAAAATTGTTATTATTGAGGAAAAAAAGATCATTGTCCCCAATCCATCCATTGGATTTACCATACCAAGACCCTGTCTTGCGTTGGACTGATCCTTGAGATCCAAACTCAGGTTAACAGATCTGGATATTGATTTTTGAGATCGTCCAGATCTGACCATAAGTCTCACGAGCCCAAACAAAAAGTTAGTAGTATTTTGGTACCCCTGCTTTTTCAAAAAGTATACTGGAGCTCCTGAAGGGACTTTGGATGCATGAGGATGCATCTTTGGAGCTGAGGAGCCGAGGATGCATCTTGGATGCAATGAAAGATCAAAAATCAGAGAACACATGAGGAAATTATTCACTGAGTGAATATCACAATCCGCAGACAATCTCTCTCCTCAACTCACAATGATCCTTGCCCAAACAACCTCTTAAGGGTATTTCCGGAAGTTTTCGAAAGTGAAAGGGTAGTTCTCTCTTTTAAGATGTTGGGTGGAATTAGCTATTCCATCCCCACGAAGCTTATAAATATCCATTAGTGTCCAAAAGTTGATTCCATAACTCATCTTTCCTAACCTCAAAAATCACTCTCCTGCGCAACACGCAACACAAGGTAATAAGGGAAAACTCACTCTCGTTTAGTGTTATAAATATTAACAGGTTTCTTCACTTAAGATATATTAATTAGCCAGAAAATCTCTAAAATTGGTGCTAGGACCATCTACTTAATCCAACGAACTAGGTTTTAAACCCTTAACATTCACCAAAACCCTAAACTTTCAATTTTACCCTGAACTCTAAAAACATTTCATGATTATCATGCGTTGATTTGGCGAATTCTATTACCAACCCTGAAAATGTGTAATCTAAAGCAGCTATTACTTTTTTGTGTCTTCAGATTTCACAAAAGTACTCGAGGAGTGTGACTGTTAGTGTTTGACAAGATGTCAGAAGAAGAGGAACAAAATGCCGTTGAGCTAAAAACCGGAGAAGGTTTACATTCTTCTTATGCCCTTTAGTACCTTTTTTGTAATGGGTCTAAAATTGTCGAGCTGAAATATGCTTTTTAGTGAGACAATATATAGGTGGATTTATGTGTGTTCGATAACATTTTAAAATTATGTTCAGTGATTTTTTCATTGCATGCGTTTGGCTTTTGCAATATAATGACGGTTTGTCCTTTTAGAATTTTGAAGGCAGAGTGTTTGATGAATTGTGAAGTTGCTCTCATTCTTGATCGAAATATGATCATCTTCAAGCAATGTCTAGTGATCCAGTGAGTCAAGTTTCTCAGTGAGTATCTAAGTGAAACACTTCCTTATAAATGTTTTAATTATAATATCTGTATTTTGGGTGAATGGTGGGGAATTTGCATAGTTATATGTCTTACTCTTGTAAATCATGCAACTTTTATGTGTAATTATATGTTAATCTTTCATTTTCAGAGTGTTTGAGAAGTCGCAGCAGTATATCAAGCGCATTAGTCGTTACAAAAATGCTGATGCTGTTAGACAAGTTCGAGAGTATCCTTCACGTTTCCAAAATTCTATTTATTTATTTTATTTGCTTGCAAAGCCATAGTTTGCATTACATGAATAATATTGAAAATAAGAACATATACTGATGTTTGCGTACCATGTCTTATCTTTAAATATGACGAGTGAGTTTCTTCGCTTTAGCTGCAATTGATAAAAATATTTATAAGTTTAGTGAATACCATTATTCTACCACACAAAAGGATAACTCCATCACCCACGAGTCTTACATTCAGGGAAGGCTCTCATACCAGCCATTCGTTTATACTTTGTTGTTTATCCATAAGGTTTTGTTGTCCGTTATGTTTGAATTTATTTATATTTCAACTAATTAGTTGTTTGATTCTTAACCAATATTCAGGATCTTGAGTAAATACCAGTTGGTTGAGTTTGAGGTAATGCAGTGAACCATTTGCTAGGAAAATTATACTAAAGCTTGCCCACAATGTTTTATTTGACAGTTTGTTGAATTCTGCAGCTTTGGGTACTTGGCAACTTGTGCCCTGAAACTGCAAATGAAGCTAAATCTATTGTTCCGTCTATTACGGTAATTTCCTTGCAAATGATGCATGCCCGCTTGGTTGTTTTTATTTACGTGATTGAATCCTTGTTCTGTTTATCACTTTATTGAATTTGTGTATATCATGTTTTTGAAGTGTATATCATACATACTTGTTTACATGACATTCATTCTCACAAAACATTTGATTCTAAAACTCACATTTTTCTTCACACCAAATTATGGAACACTCAGATGCTGAATCAACTCGAGGTATTCAAACACTTAAGTTAGATAGTTGTACAGTGCTTGTTTTTGGGTTTAAAATTCAGTCCTCATTCCTGATATGCATCACTAGCAACATGTCATTAGAGAGCTCTTGTTGTGAAACTATATAGAACTCGGTTTGCATAGTGATACTCCACAGCTTGTAGTTTTTTAAGATAGTAACGGTAGGAGTTGCAGAAAACCCTTGTTTCACTGACTTGATGATCAAGTCAGTCACTATTAGATGCTTCCAGTTGAAAACCATGATTGCACAAAAATGACAAATCTACGCGTTTTTCGCGCACTTAATCTGATAGAAGCTGTCAGTTTGATGACTATAGGTTGAGCGAACTGTTAACTTTATACTAGTTCTTTTAAGAATTCTTGTTGGTTGATACTTGCTAATACCAAAGTGCACAAGGACTTATCACGGGGCGGAGGGGACCGTCATAGAGAAGGGACTCATCTTGTTATGTTGTACATACTTCATGTTTTATGACTAGAAATTGGAAGAGCTTATGGTTGAGACAGACTAATTTGAACTTTGTACAAGAAAATATGTTCCATAATTGAATTCTCACAGTTATTGTTTTTCTTTTTCAAGAACTAATCAACCTCATTATTCTTGTCAGACCAAAGAAAGAGGTTGCACTGATGAAAATATCGAGAAGATGTTGGGTGACCTTTCACTCATCAAAAAAATTGAATGAAAGGAAAATTGTTGTTTCTTTATGTTTTGGCCATCTGAATCATTAATTGATGACATCAAATTCAGGTGTAATATATATGTATGGATTTTCAAACCCCACATCCTAGTGATGTGCAAAAATTTGCCAATCTTTTTTTTTTTTTTTAATTTGGCTGTTAGACTATTGAATATCCGATGTTACTAATCATAGGTGGAAACCTCCTTGCTTAAATTCCAATTTGGGGAATTTGAGGGAGCACTTTACATGTGAGTAATTTACCACTGTCCAGATGCAACAAATTTGTCTGCGTTTCTTTTCCCTAATTTTGTATGATGCCATGGTAAGCTACATTGGAAACTCAATTCAAGAACAAAAGCCTAAGACTATCTCTAGTTTACAACCTCTTTACAAGCAGATGTGGCTCAAGGTGTGAAGGGACAAGGTTTAGTGGTTATTCACAATCTGAAAGAAAACATATAAATGCTCCCCTGAAAACAAAGAATGTAACTAACAAAATCTTAAGTGTGTTGAAATGATGACTCAGACCAGTCAGAAGTGAAGGGGTGTAAATTGGGATGGGCAGCCCAGCCTTTTTCATAAATGGGTAGGGCTGGACGGGCATGAATATTTTTTGCCCATTAAATTAAAAGGGCTGGGTAGACAAGACTATTATACAAATTAAACTGTCCATGACCTGTCCAAACCTGTTATGTTAGTTGGATTTTCATTTGTGTATATTTGCTAGGAAAAGTATACTGGAACACCATAAGGGACTTTGGATGCATGAGGATGCATCTTTAGAGCTGAGGAGCCGAGGATGCATCTTGGATGCATGAGGATGCAATGAAAGATCGAAAATCAGAGAACACATGATAAAATTATTCACTAAGTGGATCTCCCAATCCGCAGACAATCTCTCTCCTCAACTCACAACGATCCTTGCCCAAACAACCTCTTAAGAGTATTTCCGGAAGTTTCCGAAAGTGATAGGGTAATTCTCTCTTTTAAGATGTTGGGTGGAATTAGTTGTTCCATCCCCACGAAGCTTATAAATATCCATTAGTGTCCAAAAGTTGATTCCGGAACTCATCTTCCTAACCTCAAAAATTACTCTCCTGATCTTGCGTAACACAAGGTAATAAGGGAAAAATCACTCTCGTATAGAGTTATAAATATTAACAGGTTTCTTCACTTAAGATATATTAATTAGCGAGAAAATCTCTAAAAATTGGTGCTAGGACCATCTAGTTAATCAAACGAATTAGGTTTTAAACCCTTAACATTCACCATAACCCTAAACTTTCAATTTTACCCTGAACTCTAAAAATATTTCATGATTATCATGCTTTGATTTGGTGGATTCTATTACTAACCTTGAAATTGTGTAATCTAATGCAGCTATTACTTTTTTGGGTCTTCAGATTTTACAAAAGTACTCGAGGAGTGTGACTGTTAGTGTTTGACAAGATGTCAGGACAAGAGGAAGAAAATGCCGCTGAGCTAAAAATCAGAGAAGGTTTACATTCTTCTTATGCCCTTTAGTACCTTGTTTGTAATGGGTCTGAAATTGTCGAGCTGAAATATGCTTTTTAGTGAGACAATCTATAGGTGGATTTATGTGTGTTCGATAACATATTAAAATTATCTGCAGTGATTTTTTCACTACATGCGTTTGGCTTTTGCAATATAATGACGGTTTGTCCTTTCAGAATTTTGAAGGCAAAGTGTTTGATGAATTGTGAAGTTACTCTCATTCTTGATCAGAAATATGATCAGCTTCTAGTAATGTCTAGCGATCCAATGAGTCAAGTTTCTCAGTGAAGTGAAACACTTCCTGTATAAATGTTTTAATTATAAAATTCATGTAGTGTTGTATTCTATGAATGATGTTAGTGGGGATGATGTAGCTTGTGATCAAATACTTTCTTACACATGGCTTTCCAGATATGCCATGTACAAACGGTCAAAGAAGCAAGATAAATATTAGTTGCTTCAAAAGAATTAGGATTAGAGAACCATACTTAATATTATCCGATCTTTAAGAGAGACGATGTGTGCAGAGACAACTAGACACCGAAACATATAACATCAGCATAATGGCAATCGATAAAATGATGAGATTACCATGGGAGTGGCATCGCTCTCAAATTTCTGGCCCACAACCCACGGTGATTTTAATTTTCTAGCAAGAGAGAGCACGACACATATTTGGCACGCTCGGCTGTGCCGTGCTGCCACAATTTAACCTTTAGCGGTTGACTATAACCGTCGGTCGAGCTCAATACGGGGTTTGCAGTCGTGTAGATAGATAAACATACAGAGACAGAGAATCTTTCCGCGCAGAAAACAAGAACAGATCAAGAGAGAGGGAGAAGCCATATATGATAGTATGAATGAGTAGAAGAAGACTGCAACCACCTTCTCTTCTTTCTCTAGCGATTGAGTCCGGTGTTCGCAATATCTCTCGTATCCCTGATCTTTCTTCTCTTCCTGATCATATTGTCTTTGACCTCTTCCAGGTATTATATCTCTCTTTCTCGCGCTGTTTTGATTTTTTAGATAATTGACCTAATTCAATTGAAGCAGTAGAATTCTATCTGTAAATCTTAATTTTGCTTAATCCTAGGGTTTAACTTTAATTTTATCAGTTTCTAATTGAATGAATGTTTTTTTTTTCTTCTATACCTTCATTTTTGACCGTTAAACCTCCGATGAAATCCATTCGGTTTGGATTTGTATCTATAGAAAAGGAAAAATTCGTGTAGAACTGGTTTTTAATGGGAATAGTTTAGTTGATATTTTCCATGCACTTATGAAGTATACCTAATTTGAGCATGAACTTGAGAAAGACAGGACTGTATACTAGTAACCCCTGCCATGGTGGGTGCTAGATTGCTAATGTAAGTTCTGACCTAATTGAAAGCGGCAATGTTGTGAATTAGGAGAAGTTATAGTGAAATTGGAATTAGTTCTTGCTCAGGGTACACTGTTTCGTGACTGACATAATTCGCGCTAGTCACCACTAGAGGGCATTCTGCGAAAAAGAATTTTGATATTTGATGACTTATGAGAGGGTTAAGTTGTTGTGGAAATATGAGGTGGGATAGAAAGGACAGTGAGATCTTGAGTTTGAAAATGCATAGTTAGGGCTCTTTGTGAGGTATCTATAACTTTGAGGCTTATCACACTTATAAATGCTTTTCTATATTTTCCTGCTGCCCCACCTGATTATGTTTTATAGTAAGTTGGACAGTTGACATATCTTTAAACTATCTGAAGATTTAAACACTAACCCTTGTTTATTCTTACTAAATGATAGGGAACAGTGAGAGAAGGAAAGCTGAATGACAAGATTCTGAAAGTGTTTATAGCTACTGACAACAAAGAGGTTCTAACCTACATTCAAAGGCTTGGTATTAAGCGTGTCGTCCTTCCAGTTCTCCCTACTAGTAAGTCTTCTCAAACTGTTAGTGTCCAGAGTAAGCGTTTATTTAATCTTTGGAGTCGGTTGTGTGATATGCAATTATGCTTTTGGCAGGATGTTCTGGAAAGTTTGAGTTTTAGTGTTGTTGTTGGAATTTGAAAGGGTTGCTTGTGGGTGACTTTGCAATTTCCGTTTCGCTTTTGGCTTGGTTTCTACTTTGCGTCAAGAAAAAATGTCGAGTTCAGCTGTGCCAGATAATGAAGTTGATGTAGTAATTGCTGTGCTTCGAGCAGATGTTTCATCCTTTTTGGAGGAATGGAGGGCATTCTTTTCACGTTTCCATTTGATTATTGTCAAAGATCCTGATCTGAAGGATGACCTAAGAATACCTGATGGCTTTGACCATGTTGTTTACACCAAACCGGATATGGACAGAGTCTTGGGCTCCAATCCCACTAAAATCAAATTTTCAGGCTACTTGTGCCGGTACTTTGGTTACTTAATGTCTCGTAAAAAATATATTATATCGATTGATGATGACTGCTTTCCGGCGCGGGATGATAAAGGCTTGGTGGTGGATGCTGTGGCCCAACATGTTATCAATCTCACTACACCAGCCACGCCCTTCTTCTTCAACACCCTATACGACCCCTATCGCGAAGGTGCAGATTTTGTCCGTGGGTATCCTTTTAGTCTTCGAAGTGGGGTGGAGTGTGCCCTATCTTGCGGTCTGTGGCTAAACTTAGCAGATTACGATACCCCGACACAAGCCGTAAAGCCAAATCTAATGAATACTCGATATGTTGATGCTGTCATGACTGTGCCATTAAGAACTATGATGCCCATGAGTGGGATTAATGTTGCCTTTGATCGGGCGCTATTGGGTCCTGCTTTATTCCCAGGCCTGCAGTTGGCAGGTGAAGGAAAGGTTAGGTGGGAGACAATGGAGGATATATGGTGCGGAATGTGCGCAAAGGTGGTGTGTGATCACTTGGGGCTTGGTGTGAAGACTGGACTGCCATATGTATGGAGAAAGGGGGCTGGTAATGATGCTATAAAAAGCTTGAAGAAAGACTGGGAAGGTGTGAGATTGATGGAAGAGGTAGTCCCATTCTTTCAGTCAGTGCAATTGTCAAAATCTGCAGTAACGTCAGAGGATTGTGTAATCGAGATTGCAGGAATTGTGAAGCAACAACTGGGACCATTGAACCCTATATTTGCCAGTGCCGCTGACTCGTTGTTGGAGTGGGTTCAGCTCTGGAGGACTGCTGGATCTGTGTCATCTTGATTCTATAGAGCAAGTTAGAAATCTTGTCTCTCTTTATTCTCTGTTGCTACTCTCTGTCTTTTGCTTAAAGTGTTTTATTGTTGTGCACACTAGGATCAAGGAAAACAAGTAAAAAAGACTAGCTTTATTTTACTTTTAAGGTGTTACAAGTAGGCTCTTATTCTGGTTGTTGAACCTGCTCTAACTGGTTTTGCTTTTGTAATAACACAAGTGATCTTTCATATTTACAGTTATCAATTTATGCTTTTAGCTGCATACACTCCAGAATTCAGGCTTATACTTATCAACGTGGGTATGTCTGAGTAGAAATTGATGGCTTAATTTGGGATTGTGGTTTTTAGACATAAAAAAATGGCATGATAGCAGGTAAGTGAACGACTTCAGTATGACTCGGGTAATGATCAGCATAATTCATCTCTCCAACCTCTCTGGCAAGACGTGAGACCACGAAGATTGAGTATGACCCGGTCCATTGCAACACTACAACTTCATAATCATCACCAGATTCTACACCAAAATTACTTACACCAGCCATCAAACTAATCCACCAGCTCTGATTTATTTCTTGCAATTCTTGGTTCAAGAGAGAGGTTACTGTTTCATTGAAATCAAGCTTAGCAGTTGTTCTTCTTTTGTAGATACAAATCAACAATGTCTGAAACTGAATCTATCATCAATGATGAAGATGTGGATGTCGTAATTGCAGCTCTTCATTCAGATGTTTCCTCTTTCATGGAACAATGGAGACCATTCTTTTCGAGATTTCATCTGATTATCGTCAAAGATCCAGACCTTGGAGACGATCTCCAGATACCAGATGGTTTCAATTATAATGTCTACACGAGAACTGATATCGAGCAAGTTCTTGCTTCCACGCCAGTTCAATACATCAATTTCTCAGGTTATTTCTGCCGCTACTTCGGCTACTTGATGTCTCGCAAGAAGTATATCATCTCCATCGACGATGATTGCTTTCCTGCAAAAGATGATAAAACTGGTATCCTGATAGATGCAATGGATCAACATATTACAAATCTTAGAACTCCTGCAACACCCAAGTTTTTCAACACACTTTATGATCCTTATTGCGATGGTGCTGATTTTGTTCGTGGGTATCCTTTCAGTCTAAGAGAAGGTGTGAAATGTGTTCTATCTTGTGGTCTTTGGCTAAATTTGGCAGACTTAGATGCACCAACACAAGCTTTGGTACCAGATAAGAGAAACACTCGGTATGTTGATGCAGTACTGACAGTGCCTAAAAGTAGTTTGATGCCAATGAGTGGGATTAATGTGGCTTTCGACCGCGAGATCATTGGACCAGCTTTGGTTCCTGGATTGAGATTAGCTGGTGAAGGAAAAGTAAGATGGGAAACGATGGAAGATATTTGGTGCGGGTTATGTGCTAAAGTTGTCATTGATCATTTAAGTTTGGGTGTCAAGAGTGGATTACCTTATGTATGGAGAAACGAAAGTGGTGACGCGGTTGCAAGTTTGAAGAAAGAATGGGAAGGAATGAAGTTGATGGAAGATTTGGTCCCATTCTTTCAGGCAGTGAAATTGTCTGCAACTACTCCAGAGGATTGTGTCATGGAAGTGGCTAAGATGGTGAAGGAGGATTTGGGTTCATCTCACGAGTCTATTGGTCTTGCGGCTGATGCCATGGTTGAATGGGTTAGCCTCTGGAAGGCTGTTCAATCTTGATTCCCTCGCTCTATCGGGAGTTGTCGTTATAATTTGGCACTTTTTGTATCAATCCTGTGATGTAAAATTCTGTGCTTTAATCCATTTTGTATGTTTATTACAATAAGATCTCAGGAGAGACGAGTCGAAAAACAAATAAGCAAACATGTTCTTGCTTTCGTACTAAGAATCTCAATAAACTCTTTTCACAAAAACAACAAAAGCGTATGTCATTGAGGTAATATGAGACATACAGTCTTATAGGTTCTTGTTGTGGTACTACTACTACAGAAATTTCAGAAGTAATAATACATGTGTTGTTCCTTCCACAAACTTGTGCACTGGACTGAAAGTTTTCTCTGAAATTGTTCATGGACTCCAATTTGGCTGAGTGGAACTTGTCATCAACACGGTAAAGATACAAAGTCAAGTTGTCCTCCTGCGCTTTTTTTTTTTTTTTTTTGGCCAGGAAAAGAAATTTCATTGATGAAATCCAGGTTACATTGATTGGTGAAGGAAGCTAGGCATATCTACCAACCATTCACCTGAGACATTGTTTCTTCTACAGAATTTGGCTGCAGTATCGGCCATCGAATTAAAATTTCTACTAAGATAAGAGACTCCAGAGAATTGAAAATTGTTTAGTAAAAATAGAACAATCATCAATAATAGTAGAGCTACTAAACCATCTTGGCTATTTTAGTTCTGGATGCAGATAAGAGATACTAGCAGTCTTAGCATCACTGAATATGCAAATGTTGCCAAAACTTTGACTCCTGATCCACTGAATTGCCAGCCAGGCTCTCAGATTTTTCTGCACTCCTACATACTCCATGGATGGTTTTGCGCCATTTGTAGCTCCCTGTTGTGTCAGTCAGACTTAAAGAGAGAAATATTGGTTAATCTTCCACACATCTGTGGAGCTATTTCATTGAGTATTTATACACGATTTCCCTTACTAGGGTTACAGAGATATGTAGAATTTGTTACACAATAAATGTTTACAATAACAGACCGTAGGTATAGGAGATAGACTAGGATTCTGTTGTAGACTCTTAACTGAGCTGAAGACTTGTATTGGATCAGTATTTCATCCATATCCTTAACATTCCGCCTCAAGTTGTACATGAGTTGCGAATGTTCAACTTGTCTCGTAAATAAGAGAATCTGGGAGAACACATACCTTTTGTAAAGATATTTGCAAGTTGATCTTTTGTAGAGATGAACTGAACATTTAGCTGCTTGTTTGCCACCCTTTCCCGGACAAAATGATAGTCGATTTCAATGTGTTTTGTGCGTGCATGAAACACAGGATTGACTGTTAGATAAGTAGCTCCCAAATTGTCACACCAAAGTGATGGTGGTGAGACAGTTATCCCTAGTTCCTTGAGCAAAGACTGAAGCCAAATTAACTCTGAAGTGGCGATTGCAATGCCACAATATTCCGCCTCTGTGCTAGACTTTGATACATTTCTTTGCTTTCTTGCACTCCACGAGACAAGATTGCCACCAAAGTAGATGCAATATCCACTCGTCGATCTTCTGTCACAAAGTAGTTAATATCGTGTATCGGTATCGTATCGGCTAAGGCCGATACACCTATACAAAAGATAATATCGGATATAATCGGGGATACATAAACAACCTCACAATTTCAATTGTTCCAAGTTCATCCATGTATTATATTGCTCACTAGTTTAAGTACTTTCATAAGATTATTAATGATGAATATAAAAGGAAAAACCCTTTTTTTTTCTCTCTCTTCCCGCTCTGGAGATTTTGAAAATTCCTCATCAATAATCATGATTCTACACCCTGATCTCGTCTAAACTCTCTTAAAAATCTCATATCTAATAGTTGTATCATCATACATCCTCCTGCATATTGTCATTTAGTCATTCCCTTGTTAATCTTCTCTTATTCATGTCCATTTAACATTTTCCTCTTAGGCTGTTAAACATAGATCTGGTTCTAAACTCATCTTTATGTATTTATGATTAAGTTAGTATTGTTTAGTTTCCTGCATCTACCTAATATGTGTTGCTTTTAAGTTACTGTTTTGCAGCTCTTCCAAGCGATTCCCTACAGTCGTCTACCATGTCGTGGTAGCTCTAAAGCTTCTAGCTTTGAGTTGTTTCAGCAGGTCGTGCTAGTTTGTCAACATGTCGTGTTACCCCTTACTCACCAGAGTACCAAAGAAAATGTCGTTTGCAAACTTCTCTATCAAAGTTCATCTTCCACTATCATCTTTTTCTTGACCTTCATTAACAGTCCTGGATTACACTAGATCCTGGTGTTCAAAATCCCATCCACCAACCTCGCCCTTGCAAACTCAGATCCTTGAAACTTTCCAAAACAAATGGAGAAAATCTAGCCTATTCTCCCTCCATTCAAAATTTCAAATCCCTCCGGATGATAAGCAAAACAGCTGGCATATATTTCCTTACCGGAATTATCAGATTTTCCTACCTACAAAATATAAGGTTTTGATGTATAACCCTATAAGATACCCGCAACTCTGCCTAATACCCATCATACCAAAAACCCTACTCACTAAACCCTATACCTCCATCACCCACATGGCCGACACGAACAACCAGAACAACCCAGCTATTGAAGCTATCTCCACCAGTATGGCTGCTACCTCTATAGCTTCTAGCTCATCAAGACCTATAAGGAGATCTGTGATTACTGCTGACACCATCAACCAAGCAGCGGACGAGTGGTCTACCAGCTTACTTGGAAAATTCTTTGGCGATGACATTATCGATTATGATGATGTAAAGGAACACATAAACCGTATATGGAGGAAACATAAAAGAGTGGATGTACAAACCAAAGGCGTTAACATCTTTGTTTTCAAATTTCAACAAGAAAAATCAATTCTGGATGTCCTTAAAAGAGCACCATGGTCTGTGGACGGGTATCTATTATTGTTGCAGAAGTTTGACACAAATAAGGCAGTTGCTGATCACAAGTTTGAAAAACAAATTTGGAATGTCCAGTTTAGAGGTTTGGGTAATATCCCAATAACAAACAAGATTCTCGACGAAATGTGCAAAGATTTGGGCCGCAGAATTGTTTTGAATAACAGAAAGTCAAGAGGTATTGTATCCACTAATGCAAATGTGGAAATCAAGCTAAAATATCCTCTCAAAGGAGGAGGGTGGATTGACACAACAACTGGGGGAAGAATCTGGATTGTTTATCATTATGTAAAACAACCGTATCGAATCTGTAGGAGATGCTTTGTTTTGGACCATGATGGCTAAATGTGAAACTATTGGGCTGGAGTTAAAACTAGCAAGAATGACTGATGAGGATTACCTAGCGTGGACTAAAACTGAAGAAGGAAAGGAAGTACTAGCAACAAAAACTCTGAATCTGGAGGCTGTCACTGAATCTATTGCTGAGTACGAAAGCAACACTGTTGATGAGGATATGCTAGACAAGGTGGATCAAGATGGAAACAGAAGGTCTAAAAGACAAAGAGAAAATCAACCAGCTGATGAAACCATTAGTACAAACCTGGCAAATACATCTACCCACAACAACCCTATCTTTGAGAAAAATGAGTATGTGGATTCTTTGACATCAATGAATGGAAGTTCTGGTACTCTATCTGGGTCGAGGGGGATACAAACTAACAACTCTGGTGAGAAAGCTGCACAACTAAATGGGATTCCGGACGGAAGAGCTGCACACAAGGTAATTATTCTCTACACCCTTGCTATCCTGCATTACTCATTCCTTTATTTAAAACTGTTTTCATTTTCTGGTTTCAGCACAATACTTATTACTCATCATTTGGTTTTATTACTTTTCCTATTATTGTTCCCCATTCAAAGTGCTATCATTATCACCTGCATTTAATAACTTCTAGTCTTTCTCTTGTTAAACGTCTCTTGTCCAGAAAGCATTACTCATCATTAGCCCAACTAAGATTCTGCATTTATTGCTTGGGTCGCATTAATTCACCAGAGCATCCATTTACACAATACCATCTATTCTTATTCTCCTCACCATTAGCTCAGAGTTCATACAGGAAAAGTACCAAGATGAAAGTTTTATCCTGGAATTGTCAGGGTTTCAACAAGAAAGTGGCACGAGATCATCTAAAAAACATATTTAGCTCCTCCAACCCTGACATAATTTTCATAAGTGAAACAAAGATAAACTCCAATAAAGTGCTAGCTTTGTCAAGGGGCCTTCAATATCCTAACAATACATATGTGGAGTCTGTAGGTAGGTCAAGTGGTCTATTACTTTTATGGAAGGATGGCTTTAATTTGAAGATTATGCACACCTCAAAGAATATGATCCACTGTTTGGTACAACACGACCCAGCCAAGCCAGAATGGCTTCTTTCTTGCATTTATGGATCGCTAAAACCTGAAGAACGTAGCTATATTTGGAACTACATTAGTGAGTTAGGCACTGAAATTAAACAACCTTGGGTAGTAATTGGTGATTTAAACATCACCTTCAATGCATCTGAGAGAAATAACAGGAATAGAGCCTCATCCTCTAACTCCCCAAACATTTTAAAATGTATAGAAGATGCTGGTCTAGTGGATTTAGGCTATAATGGAAAACCTTTCACTTGGACATCAAATAAGCACGGGACGGGTAGAATTAAGTCTAGGCTTGATAGGTCGTTGGTTAACAATGAATGGCTACTACACTTCCCGGATGCAAGTTTGACTCACTTAACCCAGCTAGGTTCTGACCATTGCCCTATATTGTTGAACCTTTATAGCACTGTTCTAGTGAATTATAGAAACTGGAAATTTTTCGCTTGCTGGCTAAAAGACCCTAAGTGCAGAGATAGAATATTAGATGCCTGGTGTTTTTACCTGCAAAAACAATGTACCGTCTCTGGGTACTTTCGTAGTGCTCGGAGATCAAAGTCGAACAAGACAAGCCTAAACCAAGAAAATGGCCGTTCCCGTCTTGCTTCGGTCACAGAGAGGATAGAGGTTGGTCTAGGGAGGGAAACAGCGAAGAAACTTGAGATCAGGTTGAGGATGTGT
>JAJJMA010315928.1:0-12124 GCA_023529015.1 Papaver nudicaule
GCTTCTTGGATGCGAGACACGTGTTCCGAGGGGTTTTACCCCCTACAATCCAAGAGGAACTTCCTTCACAAAAGTTTCTCCTCTGTGAGTTCCCCATAACATACTAAAATTTCATATTTTTTAGAAATATAGGCTGGCCTGGGCGATTTTTGGAATGAGTGACGTGTAAACTGTTCAAAAATCTGAATATGACGTAATGTTATGGTCCATCCCTATACATCCTATGGCTAACTTCCTAATATGATTATCATGCTATGTAACATAGCCTATTATCATTCATGTGGCCTATATTTAGGTCTTGAATTGGAAATACTCATGCATTCTTGGTTGTGGTTACGCTATATTAGCATCACTCGTCTGTTTTCCTGATTATAAACTTGCTTCTATAATCAGTGCTACAATTCTTAATCGTGGCTCATGGCTATGACTTATATTATTTTGGACATTCATATGTCTCTATTACTCATAGAATTGGTGCATTATATACCACAAGCCAATTTCTTATATTTATGGCAAATCGAAAGTCGTATTTACTTGACTATTGCCACAGAGAGTTGTTGAAATCCTCTCAGTATAAATGGCGATTGCATAGATCAATCCTTAGACTATTCTTATTGGTTTAAATGGCGATTGCCCGACTCAATCCTTAGACCAAACTTAAAAGAGATGCACAAGCTTATCGCTTAAATCTCTATTTTTATGCGAAGTCCTGAGTTTACCAGTAATTGGTACGACTTTGCACTTAGTCATCTTTGACTTAACAAATAAATCAATACTTAACAAATCTTACGAGAATCAAGTAAGTTACATGGGGGGATATTCTTTAGGGTTTTGGTTTGGCGGTCTACGACACGTGTGATTGCAACGGCTCAATCACTCAACGGGAAAGAAAGCTAAGTCGTGTGAACGTTGCTGAAAAGAGGGGATGAGAAAGTGGGTTGTTAGTCTTCCCTAATATTAGGCGCAAGACTCTTAACAACTGGTCCCACTTACTCCACACTCCCACTCTTCCACTTCTTCCACTTCTTACGAGATCAGTTGGAATTCTATTGCTATAAATAGGTCACTCGACCAGTTTGGAAAGACAGAACAATCAGTTCAATTCAGTACATTACAATCAATTCATCTCATCGATAATTGGTTAACTTTTCTCATTCAGCATTCAATACCTAGTGAGAACTGAATATCCATTCTTTTAGCAGTTTTAATCACAACATCACAGAAATCATAAATCTGATCTCATCTTTCTCGGCTTTCCTCCCTTAAACCAACCCTATTTCCTCTTCTTGTAACTGAAGCAATACTCGAACGGCCATTTCTTGGTTTAGGCGAGTCTTGTTCGATCTTGACCTCTCGAATACCATTACAATCTCATCTTACATCATTACACTTCACACTTTACCCCTCAGATTCTCTTTATTATTTTACTAAAACATTTGGGGACCACAGTGGGAGGTCATTATCTCAGTTGTAAGAAAAGATGGTTGAAACTAGGAGGCAGAGTTCAGAGAACACAAACTCTCCAAACATCACCAGTGGTCCCACAACTTCGTTTGTTACTAGTGGGGTCACCAACACCCAAACTAGGGGCTTCACCAGCTCTGCTGGCCCCACCATCCAAAACGTGAACCCCATCACGTCCCAAAACCCCAATCTCGTGGCTACCTCACCTCATGTGGGGTCCACCTCATCTCCTTCCCTCATGGACGCCCAACCTCATATTGTGGGGTCCACTGCATCTCTATCCCCTGCTAACGCGCCTCCCCTATCTCATGTTGTGGGGACCACCACTACTACCACCTCTCCAACTCCTTACACTTCTATCTCAAGCCGCACAGAAGCTTTTCTCTTTGGGCCCCGCACTGGAGAAACAAGGAGTACTGAAAATTCACCTAGCATAGCGGATCTCATGAAGACTCAACAAGATTTGGCCCTAAGTCAGAATAGCATGGTGAAGACCCAATTAGAGTTGCTGACTTGTTTGAGGACTCTTTCAGAAAAGTTGACGCCACCAACAAATCCAGAGCTAACTCGTGTGGAACTCCTTGTTAACATCAACATGATGGGTCCCTCTCAAATTCACGTTATCCCTGATGATCAGGATACTCATGTCCACACCACATGTGGAGCAAACACAAGTTCTCAACACAACTTTGTCACTCGTGAAGATCTACAGAATCTCCTACAAGCTCAGAGCGTGGAAAATTCAGATTTGTTTCATCGTCATCAACCTCCATATCCAATTGAAGTTCAACGTGAATCTCTTCCTGAAGGATATGTCACACCTTCGTTCTCAATGTATAATGGTATTGGGAATGCCCGAGAACATGTATCTCGTTTCCTAGAATCATTGGGAGTGCATGAAAGGAACCAAACTGTATGTCTCAAAGAATTCTCGAAATCTCTGACGGGAAAGGCATACACTTGGTATAATAATCTGGCTCCCAACAGTATTCTCAGCTGGAGCCAGATGGTTAATGCTTTCCTCAAGAAATACTTCTTTGTATCTGAGCAACTCACTCTCTCCGATTTGGGGAGACTCTATCAGAGGAACAATGACATCCAGATGGTTATGTGACGAGGTTCAGAACTCGTGCAGTGGATTGCAATGATCCAAACGTGACATAGTTGCAGTTGGTGGAGCTTTGCATCAATGGAATGATACCAGTATATTGGGCCTTATTGGAGAATCTGGAGATTAACAATTTCACCAAGCTCCATAAGTCTGCCAAACGATCCGCTACTGCTGCGCCTGCATTACTAGAAAGGCCCAGACCTATGAAGGTTGAAGAAAGTCGTGGTGAGACACGTGCCAGCAAACGACTCGTCAACCAGCAATATAGCTCTCTTCCCTCAGTTCATGCCGTCGCTGAAGGTGTTAAGAGGAAGGTGCCTACTCCTGAGGCCCCACAACTAAAACGTGCAGCCCCAACCCAATCTCAGGCTCCTGTGCGGGTCCCAGATAATACTCCTGCACCAAAAGCACCACGACAACAGAGGGAATTTCCTAAAATTCCTGATTTCCCTTGTACAATGGATGAAGTGATAGATCTCCTGGAAGCGTGGATTCAAGATGGTGCTATCAAGTTACCTTCTGTACGGAGAGAACCTACAACACAAGAAATAACTGATCCCAAGTATTGTCATTTTCATAGATTCGTCAATCATCCCACCAGCGAGTGTCATCGACTCAAGTAAATATTCAATGAAAAGATTGAGTCAGGAGAGTTGAACTTGGGAACTGAGGGTGTGCATAAGAATCCAGTCCCTCAGCATCAACCTCAGCGTCAACATCAACCCAACATTCGAAATTTCACCATCTCCAGAAAATTTGTCAAGCAAACTGCTAATTATTTGATGGAGAATTTATGCGAGCTCTTGCATTTTTCCAAGAGCCAGCGAAGAAACATTTCGCAGCCTTCAACTGGATTGCTAGCGGCAAAGAAATACCTGTGCCTGAAAGACATGAAGAAATTCGATCAAATCCTGAGGAAGTCACACCAGAGATGATGGCAGGAGGGAAGCGCGTCCCAATACCACTTATCTTTGCTCGTCTCAAAGGTACAAATTTCAAGAAAGTTCAAATTGATGCTGATGTTATGGTTAATCTAATCCCAATCAAAACACTTCAAGCAATTGGGATTTCCAGACGGGATGTCATCTATTATCCCACAGTGACAAAAGATTCAAAAAGAAATCTCCAAGATGTAAATGGTCATGTTACTTTGGATCTGAAGGTGGACTCGACTCGCACCAAAGAAAAGTTCCATGTAATCAAAGAAGATGAGGAGCATGATGTAATTTTGGAGCGTCCCTGGCTCCATGGGAAGAGATTTGTGCCTACAGTCTCACCAGTAATCATCAAGGGTGAAGAACTCATGTTCGACCAAGAAAGTCGCAACGTGGGAAAGCTGGAGTACCATGCGGGGTCAGAAACTCTGATAATATTCAAAGAGGTATGTGAAAGTGATTTGAAATATTTAATTCAGAATTATTTAGTTAACGGGAATCCTACCCAACGTGTCCCCACACAAACATTGGATAATTCTATGACATGGGGACTTGATTACATCAAGTCTATCCAATCTCTCGAGACACCTCGTGAGGGAGTTAAGGCCAAAGCTGCAGAAAAGTGAGCCCGAATAAAGCAACTTTCATATAGGCGAAGGACACCTGAGTTGTCATGGGAGCCTAAGGTTTTTTAAGAAGGGAATAAGGTTATGCGACGTACTAATCGAAAGGGGATTTCTTCGGGGTCCGCACCAAACTGGGAAGGACCCTATGTCATATCTCGAGTCATGCCTAATGCACGATACGTGATAAGCGCAATATATGAGCGACCTTCAAACATGGTGATCAATGGCAAGTGGCTCAAGAAGATATGAAGATTCACTTTCCAATTCCTTCAAAAGAAAAGTGCAAGCAATCTCTTGCCTTTTAACAATTTCATTCAAAAATTCAAATTCAAAACCTGTGAGTTCAAAAACAATCAATCCCTACAAACTGTCTGTTCAATAAACCAAATAAAAGCAAAATAAAATTCTATTGAGAAAACATTTTTCTCCTGAAACCTTTCAGAAACAACCCTCTAGTGAAGACTTTTCTCCCTCATCAACCGCCTTCTTTATTTGGGCGATTTCAACAGCTTTCTTCTTCAAATCTTCATTCAACTTACGAAGTTCTTCAGCTCTAGCAGCATAATTTCTCTCTTCTTTATTCACCAACTCATGGGTGAACTTACCAACAGCAGCACGCCTTGTTCGGACATATTTGATTCTCGCCTGAAGCCATGACAAGTTGAGTTTGAAGATTTCCAGTGAAGCGATCAGCTCTTCTGGTTCATCTAATGCCTCATTAGTTACATCTTTCAATGGGGTGGTGTTCATCTTCGAGATTAACCTCATAAGGCCATCCACAATACCTATGAGTGTATAGAAGTGGACACTCTATCCAGCTGTGAGTGTAGAAAATGCCTTTGTCAATCAAGGGCACTCAAGAAATGATATCGTACAAGAAACTTACTTTAAGAGCGAAGAATGATGACAGCGGCAACCTTCATCGGATATCACACAAAAGAAGAAGGCGTCAAAGGGAGAAAGGAAAGGTCGGCGTACATCAGAAGAAAAGCATGATGGCATATTCGACTCAGCGGAAAAGGGCACGTCATCGACAAAAGCTGACTATCTGGTTGAGCATTTATTATGGGTCAGAACGGTCGGATCGTCAGAGCTGACTTGTTGACTCAGTGGAATACAAGTCATCGATCTTATCCAGTCCAAGGTAAAGGGCGCTGAAGCATTGAGGAAGGTCGGCGGTATTGACGACCGGCGGATAAGGACAAGTAGTGTCAGAATAGTATTATCGGTATTAGCTGTAATCCACAAGGTAACAACGTCTATAAAAGACCATGTATCATAACTGAGTGGGGGGTTGGAAAAGTGAACTCTAGGGTTGATCTTTTGAGAGAGAAATAACTCCTTCTTACTCTCAAGAGCTCAACTACCAGGGAAGATCTTGATTTTGTAAGAGTGATTATCATTGGCAAGGTGAGAATAAAGCAATGATTCCATGAATAATATACGATACTTAAGAGTTTTAGCTTCTGTTCTTTGATCTGTTTTGTTCTTCCGTCTAAGCACTGTAGTTTACATTGATAGCGGCTAACTCTTGATTAATACTTATTAGGACATGTTTTAAGTGTATATGTATGGGTGTATTGGTAAAATCTCACCTATGGGGATTTTACCAACTACATTTTGGCGCTAGATAAGGTCTGAACCTGTGTTTTCTTAAATTTTTTCTTCTTGGTTTACAAAAATAAAGGTTGTTTTCTGCACTAATATTGTCCTTAATGATAAATATGCTGCTGACAGCTCTTAGCCATGAGTATACTGCTTTAAATCTTTAAAAGTTTTCCCTTTATAGAAGTTTTTGAATGTGTTTGCTGCTGTAAGGCTTTGTAAAACCACAGAAAACCTTTCCTTTTAAGATATGCTTGGCGTTATTAGCGCGCTAATGATTGTAATTAGACGATATTCTTCTTACTAGGAACGGCATAATAAGGTTATTTCTTCCTGACTTACAAAACTGAGGTTGTTGTCTCTCCCTAATAAGGATTTTTTGGTTATCAAACTATGAGTTTCAGTCCTTTTCTCACAAAGAATGTTGCTTTTGATATGTCACAAAGGTTTATGTTTAGTCATCTTCAAATCTTTCTTTCTTTGATAATGTTGTACATGTCATTATGGGTCTAGGGTGATGAAAAGATTCTTATTTTAGGTGTGATTCTCGGTATTTAACATCTTGATATCTAGGCTTAGTACTGGTTTCCCTTATTTTGTATGTCACAATGTGATTTTTGAGTTGAAATTTTGTGAAAGATCATTAGCAAAAACCGAATGTCGTACAAATTTTGATCCATATTGTGGAAAAGGTTGTAAAACTTTGGTGTTTTTAATTTTCATGGGTTTTCAAAATTAGGGTTTTCTCAACTGCCGACAAGATTAGGTCATGTCCTGCAAATAGTACAACTACGCCTGCACTATTTTGTCTATTCTTTACTTTACAAAAATTTCTCAACCACCTCCACTAACAAATTTGGCATTTGCTAACAGTCAAGCTAGCTTAATACTGTCAGGAAGTGCTTTTGTTGTTTTCTGCACAGGATACCAAATGGATGCTAGGCGAAAAGGAAGTACGTCGTCAACAAGCAAGTCTCCTAAGTTTCCCATATCAGCTCAGTCGATACCTCTTCCTAATCGACACAACCTAAGGAGTTCAGCGGTACCACCGTTAGGTTTTGCACATGATTTTTTCTTGAGCGGCAATGCAAGTCAGCAGACAACAATCCCACAGTCAGCGACACAGCAACAACAGCCAACAGTGCCAGCAGTAGAACAACAGCAGACAGCAGCAATGCAGACGAAGGTATCGCAACAAGAGTCAGCGGCCACGAACAATGTTGTGATAGAAGATATAACTCATTTGGAGGGGATACCAGAAGAGGAAGACGAAGTAGAGGTCCCTATGTAAAGCAAAGGAAAAGCTGTGGACGTCGGTACTACTAAGGAAGCAGCAATTGCCGGCGACACTTCTCACGCAGTTGAAGGGTTATCAAGGGCAGTAGGCGGCAGTCTCAATACCAATGGTTTACTTTCAAGGGCAGCCGATAATGGTCATATGGTAAACGGAAACACTTCAAAGGAAGTAGAAGGCAATAGCAAAATGACGGCGGTTGCTGGAACATCAAAAACAACGCCGATAGCAATATCAGAAGGAAAAGCCGGGTCCACTAATGCTACAGAAGAAATGTTGAAGAAGTTCCTTGAACAGAGCACCATAAATCAAGCCCAGATGCAGTTGCAGATGCAAAGGCAGATGGACATTATCCTCCAAAGTAATCGACAACTAGCAGAGCAGCATAAACAATTAATGGAAAGTCGCAGCAGAAGTCGCTCAACTCATACAGTTCATAACACTCAAAAGAGTAAATCTAAGAAGCCAGAATGGCAGCATCCACAGTAAAGAAGGAAGAAGGAAGTAAGAAGACCGAAAAATCTAACCATAATGAGGAAAGTTTCGCCGACTCAGACAAGATGAACGATATGAATGAATGTGTGGCAAGGGAATTACGCCGTATGAAGAGAAAATTGGCAGAAGTCACAGGCACGCCAAAGGATGATAAATTAAAAAAGGCCATCTCAGAGGCAAAAAAGACACCATTTGTAGATCAGATTACTTATGGGAAGGTATCCAAGAGATTCTGTATGCCAACTTTCACATCAATCTTCGACGACACAGGAGATCCATCCCAACACTTACAATGTTACAGGAGAGATTTAACAGCATGGACCGGCTCAGACCCAATAATGTGCATGTCGTTCGCCGCCTCTCTCAAGGATGAAGCTTCGGCGTGGTTTGGCAGTTTGGAAGCAAAATCAATTAAGACATACGCAGAATTGGAAGAGATATTCGTAGCAAATTATATTCAAAACAAGAGAGTGCGTCCAGGGGTAGAAAAGTTGTTCAATAATAAGAAAAGACCTATGGAAACGTGCAGAAGTCATATCATGAGGTGGAGAAAACTTTGTAGTGAAGTGGGATCAGCGGTTTCTGATAAAGAGAAAATGCGGGCGTTTACTAGTTCAATGGAAACAAATGATCCCATGTTCCAATCTTTGTATTGGACCCCGGCAGCAGATATAGGTGAATTGAGAGCTAGACAAAATGAGTGGTTGTCATATGAGGAAATGCAAGAGGAAGAGGCTCGCCAGAAGAAAGAAAGAGCAAGGCACGCTAATTCCATAAACAATTTCTCACCAGAAGAGCAGGAAGAAATGAGAAAATAATGGATTAAAATGGAGCAGAAAAAACTAGAGTCAGCAGCGGCAGGCCCTACTTCAACGGCAATTATTCCACAGCAGCCACAAAAGCGACAACAGTATCATCAGAACATCGCTCAACAATGGAACCAAGGGAAAAGAGATAATTATGCTGGGAGAGATGATCAAGATAACAGAGGAGGTTATGATAACAGAGGCAGATACACCAACAATGATAGAAGAAATTATGGCGACAATAGAGGAGGATATGACAATCGGCGGCAAGGCAATGGTGATAGAAGATTCAACAACGATAATCGAAGATTCGGCGATAGAAGACCAGGATATCCAGATTTCCAAGACGTTACATTACCAAAACTTTGTGTCACATATACTGATGCATGGGGGCAAATAGAAAGTTCGGCGTCAAGGAATGAGATCCGCTATCCCTTCAATAGAGGAAATCCCATGCACCCTATTTCAAACACTAGTCAGTATTGTCAGTATCATTAATTCCATGGTCATTCAACTGAGAATTGCACAGGAGTTCAGAGGGAGGTGCACAGATTCATCCGTATGGGAAAATTCCAAGATTTTTTAGAGTTACCTCCAGCACCGCCAATGGCAGTTCAGCCAATTTAGGCTATACCGCCAAAGCCTGAAGTTTTTGAAGTGGAAGTTCAGCGGGATCTCAAAGAGCTAAATTGTTTCTCCATAGTGCATTCAACGATTAGTAGAGACGAATTCCATAATAACGTCATGTCAAGGATTCATCAGCGGGATAGTGATGGTAAAGAAATCTTTAGTGTTGCCGTCAAGAAAAGTCCATTATTGGAGTGGATGAAGAAGCCAGTCAGTTTTTCGGCGGTAGAACTGTCACCTGATGCAATAAATCATTTGGATCCGCTGGTATTAACCATTCAAATGGGAAAATTCAAAGTTCCAAGAGTACTGATTGATCCAGGTAGTTCTGTTGATATTCTTTTCAATTCAGCTTATCAAGCTATGGATTCTGAAGAAGAACCGGTGGAACCTTTAATTCCTTCCACATATAGTATCTATGGATTTAATGGGATAACGTCTAAGCCTAAAGGAGAGGTTAAGTTGAAAGTTGTAACATGTAAGACCTTGGTCATGGATACTACTTTCTGTGTTGTGGATGTAGACTCGCCGTATGCAGCAATCCTTGGAAGACCATGGTTACATAGCATCAAGGGAGTACCTTCGACTTATCATCAGCGGTTGAGATTTCCAACTCCAGAAGGGGTTGCCGAATACATTGGTGATCCATCTACGGCAAAAGCATGCAATGAAGTAGACGTCAAGATGCGCGAAACCAGAAAGGAAAGATTGAATGAGAAAAAGAAAAAGACTAAGGAGTTAGCCAAAGCCAAAGAAATAAGTGAAGTAGTCGCTGACCCTAGCAAATATGTCCTTTCTGTGAAGGAAGGCGACTCCGCAGCATATTCTTCAGCGGCACCCTTATAGCAATTAAAGGAACCTTCGCCTATGGGAGAACCAGAATTACACTTCACAGCGGTAGAACCTACAAAAGACATCAACATAGGCGAGGAAGACGCTCCAAAGATGGTAAAATTTGGTACTTTGTTAAATGAAGAAGAGTCTCAGCGGTTAGAAGCCCTACTAAAAGAGTATGTGGATGTTTTTGCTTGGGGGATGAACAAAATGTCGAGAATCGATCCGAAAACCGCATGCCACAAGCTGGACATTGACCCAAAGGTTAGACCATCCAAGCAGCGTATAAGGAAATTGGCGTCGGCATACAAAGAAGCAGTTGAAGCAGAGATTGACAAGATGAGGGCGTCTGGAATCTTTAAACCAGTGCAATATCCTGAATGGATAGCTAACATGGTGGTGGTGCCTAAGAAGAATAAAGGTGTAAGAATTTGTATCGACTTCAGCGATCTGAATAGGGCATGTCCAAAGAATAGCTTCCCATTGCCAAGCATAGATCAGACTGTTGATGCTACTTCTGGGCATGAATTGTTATCATTTATGGATGGTGTTAGGGCATTGTCCGGTCAAACCCACTAGCGTTGGTATGTCAAGCTAGTTGTCATTTTTAGGTGTCAAAAGTCAATTCTTGATTTAGCCTACTAGAGTTTAGATTTCGGAAATGGGATATAGACAAAGTAGTAGAGACCTTGAAGACGAAGACTGTGAAGACAAAGAAAACATCAATTATTCTTCATCGATAAAAGGTTAGTAGGAGTTATGACTTTATGGATTTTCTTCTATTTCTACTTCATCTATTCTTTCGAAATAGTCGACTACTTTAGTAGTGATAATAGTGATTGAGATCGTATTCTTGCGTAACATGGCCTTGTGTCATGACCAGTGTTTGATCCCACAAATACTGTGAGTCAAGAATGTATGTGACAGATTCGGTGCCATATGTCCATTACAATGGTTTGCTTGCAAACTGTTAATTGGATATGGATGAATCTAAAGGAGTGCTCTTGAGCAAAGAGTCCATGGATCACAGCTGAGGACGTTCTCACGTCTAAGTTCTGGCTCAGCCCAGTACTTCCAGCGGAATCCAGATTTGACGAAATCTGACAGGCGCACGGTTCACGAACCGGTTTGCGTACCAGACACTCGGAAATTCTCTGAGTTCGAGATGGCTATTTTGTTCACGTACCAGTACGTGAACCTGACGGTAGTTGTCTTACTGGTGTCGGATTTAGTGAATATTCTTCTAGAATTTCACCCTGAGTCAAATTCCAAAACTCCTTTATCTCTTAGATGGACTTGTGTAAAACATAAAGACCTTTTGTGTTTCATCTAAAGATCCTCAATGAGTCAATAAGATAAGATTATCTCTGGTCTGTTGGATTCTATCTTGAAGTATTTTAGAGCTAACAAAACACTTGGCAGATAATTCTAAAAAGAATTCCAATTGAGATTAATCTCTTATTACTTGGTTATCAAGTTTAGGGCTTCCCTAACTTGTGGGACAAGTAATTGATTGCTTTATTCCTAAGCAACCTATCTTATTGAGTACTATAAATAGAGGTGTCTACGGACAGATACCGCAAGCATCAAGCATACGTGAAGGTCCTTAGGGAAGATAGCGTAAACTCTTTTCACTTCGGTGAATGCTTGTTGTGGTATAGTCATCCTCTATAGGTTGCAGCTCCTTTGGGAACTCCCTACGACTATAAAGACTTCCTTAGAGAGTTGGGAAGCACAGGTAGGAGATTGAAACCATCTTTGGTTGAAATCGGATTAACCTGTAACCTTGGTAACCTGATCACGTTCTTGTCTATTCTAAAGTCCGTCTCTTCTGATATACGGCTATTCAAGAACTGATACGTTACTCAACAAGGTTGGAAAGGTAGCAACGCACGGCTGCACTCGGTGTTGTAAGACCTAGTTAGCTCCGGTTATACAAGTTCCTTAAGTGGTTCTTCGTGTATAACTGAGGTAGATTCGGATTGGGCATTGCTTACTTGGTTTGCTTGTCAGCCCCGATTCAAGAAGTAGATTTCCGTATGACCTGGATTTAACAATCCGAAGGAAGTCATCTTGTGTATGGTAAACTGAAGAGGACAGTTACACCATACGTCAATAGTTTGGTTTAAACGCCAGTATTGCTGACACAAGCCTTTGACATCGGTCAAAGAAACTCCTAGGCCTGTAACGGACGTCAGCTAGGGGAATCAAGTGCGTGACGATCAGTGGGGATCCAGAGACGTAAGGAAGGCGACAGTAGCCAATTCGCTTGGAGGGCTTGAGTTGGTCTCTGCTACATCCCAGACCGAAGTCTTATAGTAGGCTAG
>JAJJMA010315936.1:1601-12584 GCA_023529015.1 Papaver nudicaule
GCCCCTGCCAGTTCCTATGGGACACAAATAACACACAATATGAGTGTTTTGGCTGGCTGTGGACCCAGCAAACAGCCAAAACGACGTTGCAAAGTTGCAAATTTTGCAACGCGAGACAGAAATAGTATCGTCGGTGGAATTTGTGTCGGGTCGATGGAATATCCATCGACAGATACAAATTCTATCGACGTCGATGGAATTTGTGTCGGGGTCGATGGAATTTCCATCGGCCACACTATTTCTGTCGATCGGATTCAGCTCATCTAACCACTCGTTTATGAGTTCGCCTATAAATGAGCAATTTCAACCTCATTCACTCACACCCTCATCTCTACTTTCCTCCTCCTTCGGTTTGAAACTGACAGGATCTCCTCAATATGAACCGCGTTATCGTAATTTTAGGTTCACTAAAGAAGAGGATTTATGCATTTGTAGGAACTATGTGCGGCAAACGATTGAACGCGCCAATCCTATACAATCGAATATTTTGGGGCCACCTTTATGGGGTGCGATATTAGAAGATTTTTTGAAAGAGCATCCTGGAAACATTAGAAGTCGTACTGAACAGTCATTGTCCGGTCGTTTCTGCAAGATCAATCAAAAGGTTAATACGTTTTTGCAAATAGTAATTCTAAAAAATCGTGTAAGGATCGTTGGCCAAACCAACGACGAATCATTAATGCCGCGTTAGAGGAGTGGAGAGTATGCCATAATGGAATGTCTTTCCGTTATGATGGTTGTTTCAATATCCTTGGGGTGTTGCCAAAATACTCGTCGTTTTTAATTTTGGCCGCACATGGTGTACTTTAAATATAATGTAATGCAACAAGCAAATGGATAAAATGGTTGATGTACGATTCTCGTTCAGATATAAGTTAAACTACGTACATTCTCGTTCAGATATAAGAAAAACTTGCATTGATTAGATACCAAAAGATAAAACATTGTTGATTAACTTTTTTCATTCAGGAAGAAGAGAAAAACTACATAAAAAGAAACCTAACATGTCGGCAAACTATAACTCGAATCCTTGATTAGGATCATGAGGAAATCCAGGGCTGAAGATGTGTTGCTGCGCCAATCCGAAGAATCAGCACCCCTATTACGCAAATCTTGTTGAGCATCTGCATCAACATCCATCTGGGACCCAGAAGAGTTACCTGGTACTGTAGTTGCTTCAGAATTAGTCGGACCATAACCCTGATAAGCTACGGGGTGAATTACTCTAGAGTTATCATACCGCTGGAATGTTCCCTCCGTAGGACAATAATCTTGTTGTGATGAGTTGCTTTTGTAATGGTATGACTACCAATTACCACTTAATAACAAGGAATTGAACTGATTAAACGAATGAACATAAAATTGAAGAACAATTTGATAAAATAAAATCAACTGATTAGTAAAATGAATTAATGAAAATGAAAAGAGACAGATAAGCCATGGCAGAGCCAGTAGCAGAACAATATCAAAAATCTGGTAACTAACAACCCAGTGAGAGAGAGAGATATAGGCTAACGTCTACATCTTACACACCAGAAGCATGAGGACACGTGCCTCGCTGTCGTGAACTCAGACGGGTATCCAAGGAGGATAACGCACCCCCAACAAATACGATAAGGGATGACCCAAAATCATACACACAAGGAACAATCATATGACAATACCTTCCCCTCAAAATTTTCCTTGTCCTCAAGGTAGGAAATCTCTGAAGTGAGCTTTAATATGCAGCTTGTCCTCCCATGATGCATTCTCTGGAGTTGAATTAGTCCACTGCACCAAAATCTGTTCAACTGTCTGCCCATTCCTCTGAATAACTCTGGCATCAAGCACTCTGCCAGGTTGCACAACAATTTGGCCTGCATGATCCACAAGTGGTAAAGTTGGTGAAGGTACATGGGTGCTGCTAATTTTCTTCTTCAACTGAGACACATGGAAAACTGGATGAATCCTAGCTGATGGAGGAAGTTCCAGCATGTATGCCACAGACCCAATCTTTTGAACAACAGGAAAAGGTCCATAATATCTAGCAGATAACTTGAAGTTTTTTCTCAGAGAAACTGAAGCTTGCCTATATGGCTGTAGCTTAAGGTAGACCAGGTCACCTACTTCAAACTGTCTGTCAGTCCTTTTTTCATCAGCAAACCATTTCATTCTCTCTTGGGCTTTCTGTAAGTTTTCTTTCAGAATGTCCAACATTGCATCTCTTTGCTGAATGTATTCTTCTACTGCTGCAACAGTAGAAGTAGAAGTGCATGGGAAAGCCAGATGAGGTGGAGAGTACCCATACAAAGCTTTAAAAGGAGTCATTCTGATGCTAGTGTGATAGTTATTGTTGTACCACCACTCAGCCAGAGGTAACCACTTAACCCACTGCTTAGGTTTATGACCAATAATGCATCTTAAATAAGTTTCCAAGCAAGAATTAACCCTCTCTGTTTGCCCATCAGTTTGTAGATGGTAAGCAGTGCTAAGCTTCAACTCAGTGCCTAAAGTCTTAAAAAGATCTTGCCAAAACAGACTAGTAAATATCTTATCTCTGTCAGAAATGATGGAAGCTAGTAGCCCATGAAGTTTGAAAATGTGGCTGATGAACTCTGTAGCTACAGATGCTGCTGTATAAGGATGATGCATGCTGATGAAGTGAGCATATTTAATCAGGCGATCCACCACCACCAACACAATGGTTTTCCTGTCACTCATGGGTAAACCTTCAATGAAATCCATTGATATGTGTTGCCATGGATAGTCAGGAATTGACAATGGTTGTAGTAACCCGGCCGGATGTGATAATTCTCTTTTATTCCTCTGACACACATCACATTCAGCTATAAACATTGTGATATCTTTTTTCATCCCTGGCCAATAAAAATAGGTCTTAGCTTTGACATAAGAAGCTTGTATACCAGAATGTCCACCAACAGCTGAAGAATGAATGGATTGCATGATATGATGTCTGATATTGGCAGCAGAGCCAATAAAAATTCTATTTTTGTATCTAAGAATTCCACCCTTGTAAGAGAAATGAGGTACTGCAGCATCTTTAACTGAAAATTGAGTAATAAGTTGTTGTGCAGATTCATCTTCAGTGTAGCTGTCTATGACATCCTGAGCCCAAGAAGGACTAGACAGAGAAATCTGACTACATGAACCTGCAGAGTGGTCTAATCTAGAAAGAGCATCATCAACCTTGTTTTCCACCCCTTTCTTGTAGCTGATTTCATAATCAAATCCTAGTAACTTAATTAACCATTTTTGCTGAAGACCAGTAGTAATCTTCTGTTCCAGAAAAAATTTGATACTTTGATGATCAGTTCTAATAATGAAATGGTGGCCTTGTAAGTAATTTCTCCATCTAGTGACTGATTGAACAATGACCATCAACTCTCTTTCATAAGTAGATAAACTTCTAGCTTTGGGTCATAATGGCTTACTGAAGAATGCAATTGCTCTATTCTGCTGCATTAAAACAGCTCCAATTCCAGTGCCTGAAGCATCAGTTTCAATCACAAAGGGAAGAGAGAAATCAGGTAATGCTAGCACTGGTGTTGTAGTCATTGCTACCTTAAGTTGCTGGAATGCTTCTGTTGCTAAAGTAAACCATTCAAATGCATTATTCTTCAAAAGATTAGTGAGAGGTTTACTAATCATCCCATAGCCTTTCACAAATTTTCTGTAGTAACCAGTGAGACCCAAAAAACCCCTTAGCTCTTTGATTGTTTTAGGAACAGGCCAATTGATCATGCACTCAATTTTGGCTGGATCAGCTACCACCCCTTGAGCTGTAATAATATGACCCAAATATTCTAACTCCTGGTGTGCAAAGCAACACTTTGTAAGTTTGGCACACAGCTGATGTTGTTGGAGAAGCTTGAGAGTAACTTCCAAATAAATAACATGTGCTTGTAAACTAGCACTGTAGACTAAAATATCATCAAAGAAAACCAACACAAACTTTCTCAGAAAGGGTTGAAAAACTTCATTCATTAAGGCTTGAAAAGTAGCAGGAGCATTAGTAAGACCAAAAGGCATAACCCTGAACTCATAGTGACCTTGATGAGTCCTGAATGCAGTCTTATGGATGTCATGAGTATGCACTCTTATTTGGTGGTACCCTGACCTAAGATCCAACTTGGAAAAATACTGAGCTCCATGAAGTTCATCCAACAACTCATCAATAATGGGAATGGGAAATTTATCTTTAACTGTAATGTTGTTCAACCTTCTATAATCAACACAAAATCTCCATGTATTGTCCTTTTTCTTGACCAAAAGAATAGGGGAAGCAAAAGGGCTATAGCTAGGTTGAATGATACCAGTAGAAAGCATGTCAGACACCAATTGTTCTATGACAGATTTTTGGATGTATGGGCATTTGTAAGGTCTCATATTTGGTGGTTCAGAATTAGGTTTCAATATGATTTTATGATCAAGACTCCTCTGAGGAGGTAAACTGGTTGGTCCAGCAAAAACATCAGAGAATCTATCCAGTAACTGAGAAATGACAAGGGGTATATGTTGAGGTGGTGTTGAAGCAGTCACTGAGAAAAGTTGACCAACAATGCCATGGGTATGCTTCTTGAAGAATTCTTTAACAGCAGCACTTGTCATAGACAACAGAGATGGGTTGCTAGAAGCACCAGTGAGAGTAATATGTTGACCATGATAGTGAAAAGAAATGAGTAACTTAGAGAAATTGAGCATAATGTCACCTAATTTCTTTAGCCAATCTGCACCCAGCACCATGTCACATCCTCTCAGAGGTAGTAATCTGATATCTTCACAAAAATCATAACCCTGCATACTCCATGTCAACTGACAACACACCCCAGTACTGATAGTTTTAGCCCCATTAGCAACTGTGACCAGTAAATGCTGAGTGGGTTGTATAGTACACTGAAGAGAAACAGCCAAATCAGTGTCAAGAAAACTATGTGTGCTACCAGTATCAATGAGAACTGAAATAGCTCTTTTCTTAAGAAGCCCAGGAATTCTTAATGTTTCAGCTGACACTGTACCAGTGAGAGCATGAAGAGAAACCTCCATATCAGACTCCACTGGAGAGTTCAGTACATCATGAAAAGATTCTTTTGACACAACATTGTCATCGGAATCAATAAGTTCCCCTACAACCATGTACAGAGTTCTTGACTTACACACATGTCCTCTAACATACACCTCATCACAATTATAACACAGACCTTTTTCTCTTCTAAGATTCATCTAGTCATGGCTAATTTTCCTAACTGGAAAAGATGAAGGGCTAGTTTTGGATGTGTTAGGAACTTGCTTAATTGTAGATGTAGGAGAAAAATTTGTGATAATTGGTGGAGGGGCAAATTTAGTAGCATATTGAGGTCTTGGAGGTTGGAAGGAATTTTGAAAAGACCTAACCCTTGGTTTATTGGCCTTGTTTTGTAAAGCTACAGTTTCTTGCATTCTAGCCAAAGCATAAGTATGAGCAAGGGTAGTGGGATTGTGCATTAACACTTGCATTCTGATTTCATCCTTCAAGCCACTAATAAAGCTCTTAACAAAATAATTCTCAGACAAAGAAGGATTACTCATAAGCATGAAAGATTTAAGAATTTCAAATTGTTCCAAATATTCATCCACTGAGTCTAATTGACACAATTTATTGAAATTCCCTATAAAATTATCCTGAGCCGGATTCTCAAATCGCATACAGATATTATCAGAAAAAAAATTCCAGTTCATAAGATCCTTACCCACACGGAAATGACTGAACCATTGATCTGCTTTGTCGTCCAAGTGAATAGAAGCAAATGTCACTTTCTGATGTT
Organism: Papaver nudicaule; assembly: GCA_023529015.1. Classification (NCBI taxonomy): domain Eukaryota; kingdom Viridiplantae; phylum Streptophyta; class Magnoliopsida; order Ranunculales; family Papaveraceae; genus Papaver; species Papaver nudicaule. Next base: position 7,403 of record JAJJMA010315936.1, read on the forward strand.
CATCGATTTGCCGTAGCTGAAAATATCTCTCACATTTCTGGATCCAACTGCGAGGATTTTCACCATTAAACCTCGGAAATTCTATCTTCACCGAATGTTGGAGGGAATTAAAATCTCTATTGGACAATACCTAAGGTGAGGAATTAGGACCAGGAGGTGAAAATCCAGAGAAAGAAGTAGATGGAGAACCCGGTGACTGTTGAGAAAAAAGTTTTTGAGCATCATTGATTTGTTTCTGTAATGCTTTGGTGTTATTCAAAATTGTTTCATCCATCTTGAGCTGATGATTCTTCACTTTGTCATCGAGTTTATTAAGGTTCTCCTTAACTTCTTCATCAAAAACTATTGCATACTTCTTCATGAGTCCTTCCATAAACTCTGAGTTTGACAAATTTCTTCTATCCTCATTTTCTTTGAGGATTCTTTCCTTTTCTGTGGAATCCTTGAGAAAGATATCGATCTTATCATTAAACCCGACGAACTGCTCACTCAATCAGGTTATTTTATCTTCCAGAGACTTAGTACGATCTTCTAACAATTTAGTACGATTTTTCATTTCCTTTTCGACTGTCGTTCGAGTTGCAGTTGAACCTCCCATGGATGTAGCTGAATCTGATACCAATTGTAATGGTATGACTACCAATTACCACTTAATAACAAGGAGTTGAACTGATTAAACAAATGAACATAAAATTGAAGAACAATTTGATAACATAAAATCAACTGATTAGTAAAATGAATTAATGAAAATGAAAAGAGACAGATAAGCCATGGCAGAGCCAGTAGCAGAACAATATCAAAAATCTGGTAACTAACAACCCAGCGAGAGAGAGAGAGAGATATAGGCTAACGTCTACATCTAACACACCAGAAGCATGAGGACACGTGCCTCGCTGTCGTGAACTCAGACGGGTATCCAAGGAGGATAACGCACCCCCAACAAATACGATAAGGGATGACCCAAAATCATACACACAAGGAACAGTCATAGACAGCTCTCTTGTTGCGATGTAACCCAGTTCTGGTTCCATGGTTGATGCTGATGTATGCCAGCCAACAAGGACCCTGATGCACTCACTGGACTGACATTGGATCCACGAAAAGGCGGATTACCATAAACAGGAGGACCATGTATCGTAGCTAGAGGAGTAGTATGAACATTGGGACTGTTGTTTGAGTTGCGAGTCTGAGGCCCGCCGCTGCTACTATCTGGGTTTCCTCCACTACTTACAATACTACTCGGGGTGCTTGAGCTAGGACTTCTTCTACTACAAGTGGTATGAGCTGGGACAGCAGGGGCAGTGTTCTGACCTGGAGTGTTTAGATCAAGGTTAAAGAATGAACCTGTCCTCCACTTGTTCATCTCTTCAATGTGCATATGCTGAAATCTACCCAAGAGGCTGTGAAAATCGTTACACTTTTGCTGAAGCACCTCACCTGGAGCATCTACCATATTGTATGGTTCAAACTCTCCAGGAAGAGCATTATTCAACGAGTATGAAACCGGATTTCCGCTACTGACATCAATAGTCTGAACTTCCCAAGTAAAAGATGGTAACTCCGTATAATAAGGCTGAGTAGGGGAAAAATTTGTTTGTGTAGAAGATGAAGCGCCTTGAAGAAATTACAAAGGCGGCTGTGAGGGAAGGAAATTACCACCTAGTGGAAGCCTACCTACTGCTGGGACGTCAGACCCACCGTAATTTTCTAGATCTGTAAATATTGAATCGGCAACCTGTCTAAACCATTGATCGTATTCTTCTTTGGTTGCCTCTTGAGTCAGCTGAAACCTATCATCCATAGCTGTCTCCTACTCCCCCAAAGATTCTATCACCCGTTCATAATCTGCCTTCGAAATTATGCCGTTGTCAAATGGGTTGATTGCTTTTGTTAACACCCCTGTATGCTGAAATATGAGTCTCTCTCCATAGTAGCAAACACCCTCTTTTGATATAGGGTTATACAATATGTTAGGGCATTGTCCGGTCAAACCCACTAGCGTTGGTATGTCAAGCTAGTTGTCAGTTTTAGGTGTCAAAAGTCAATTCTTGATTTAGCCTACTAGAATTTAGATTTCGGAAATGGGATATAGACAAAGTAGTAGAGACCTTGAAGACGAAGACTGTGAAGACAAAGAAGACATCAATTATTCTTCGTCGATAAAAGGTTAGTAGGAGTTATGACTTTATGGATTTTCTTCTATTTCTACTTCATCTATTCTTTCGAAATAGTCGACTACTTTAATAGTGATAATAGTGATTGAGATCGTATTCTTGCGTAACATGGCCTTGTGCCATGACCAGTGTTTGATCCCACAAATATTGTGAGTCAAGAATGTATGAGACAGATTCGGTGCCATATGTCCATTACAATGGTTTGCTTGCAAACTGTTAATTGGATATGGATGAATCTAAAGGAGTGCTCTTGAGCAAAGAGTCCATGGATCACAGCTGAGGACGTTCTCACGTCTAAGTTCTGGCTCAGCCCAGTACTTCCAGCGGAATCCAGATTTGACGAAATCTGACAGGCGCACGGTTCACGAACCGGTTTGCGTACCAGACACTCGGAAATTCCCTGAGTTCGAGATGGCTTTTTTGTTCACGTACCAGTACGTGAACCTGACGGTAGCTGTCTTACTGGTGTCGGATTTAATGAATATTCTCCTAGAATTTCACCCTGAGTCAAATTCCAAAACTCCTTTATCTCTTAGATGGACTTGTGTAAAACATAAAGACCTTTTGTGTTCCATCTAAAGATCCTCAATGAGTCAATAAGATAAGATTATCTCTGGTCTGTTGGATTCTATCTTGAAGTGTTTTAGAGCTAACAAAACACTTGGCAGATAATTCTAAAAAGAATTCCAATTGAGATTAATCTCTTATTACTTGGTTATCAAGTTTAGGGTTTCCCTAACTTGTGGGACAAGTAATTGATTGCTTTATTCCTAAGCAACCTATCTTATTGAGTGCTATAAATAGAGGTGTCTACGGACAGATACCGCAAGCATCAAGCATACGTGAAGGTCCTTAGGGAAGATAGCGTAAACTCTTTTCACTTCGGTGAATGCTTGTTGTGGTATAGTCATCCTCTATAGGTTGCAGCTCCTTTGGGAACTCCCTACGACTATAAAGACTTCCTTAGAGAGTTGGGACGCACAAGTAGGAGATTGAAACCATCTTAACCTGATCACGTTCTTGTCTATTCTAAAGTCCGTCTCTTCTGATATACGGCTATTCCAGAACTGATACGTTACTCAACAAGGTTGGAAAGGTAGCAACGCACGGCTGCACTCGGTGTTGTAAGACCTAGTTATCTCCGGTTATACAAGTTCCTTAAGTGGTTCTTCATGTATAACTGAGGTAGATTCGGATTGGGCATTGCTTACTTGGTTTGCTTGTCAGCCCTGATTCAAGAAGTAGATTTCCGTATGACCTGGATTTAACAATCCGAAGGAAGTCATCTTGTGTATGGTAAACTGAAGAGGACAGTTACACCATACGTCAACAGTTTGGTTTAAACGCCAGTATTGCTGACACAAGCCTTTGACATCGGTCAAAGCAACTCCTAGGCCTGTAACGGACGTCAGCTAGGGGAATCAAGTGCGTGACGATCAGTGGGGATCCAGAGACGTAAGGAAGGCAACAATAGACAATTCGCTTGGAGGGCTTGAGTTGGTCTCTGCTACATCCCAGACCGAAGTCTTATAGTAGGCTAGTGTTTGTAGTCAGTTTGTACTGGGCGGTGTTCAAACTGGATGAGGTCCCGAGGTTTTTCTGCAAGGCAGTTTCCTCGTTAAAAAAACGTTTGGTGTCTTGTGTGCTTTTACTTTCCGCATTATAACTCTGATTTATAATTAAAGCACCAAGTAGTACGTTATTGCCTAACTGTCGAGATTACTCTAGTTAGAGGTTTGGATATTGATTTTTGAGATCGTCCAGACTTTAACCATAAGACTCACGATCCAAAACAAAAAGTTGGTAGTATTTCGGTACCCCTCCTTTTCACAATACACACCTGCTCAAGCTCTTGTTGTATATCTCGGTGACATTATCATCATTCCCCCACTGCTCCCATTCAATCTAAGGTCTACCTTTATAAGTTGACACTTAAACCGTCACCTCTTACAAATGGCCCATACTGTTTGAGTAAAGGAAGTTGTTCGGCCCAGCGACCATCTTTCCACTTGGCTTGGTTGTATGGAATCTCCGGTCCCTTGCACATTATGCCGGTGATCATGTACAAATCTAACGGGCCGATTCCTACATGCATCATCATATTTAATTATCACAGTATGCGCATAAATAATATTGGTTTGCCCCAATTAAAATTCTAATTAAAAAACTTACCCGCCTCAAAGTCTCTGAAGAAAAATGTATTTGAAGTTCTCCAGTACCGCTCGATTATCGACTTTATTATCTTAGCTTTCTCATTGTGAGTGTCGATGAAATAAAACTCTTTCCATGGGTACCTATTTACGCATTCTTTAATTGCAGGTGAAAGTTTATCGTATGTATCCTGTGCCTATATGTTTCCTAATATTTACTAATTAAAATGGGCGTATCAAATTATAACCAATATAACCGGTGCAAATTTGTCCACCCACCCAAACCGGAGTGGATAGAATACGACTATTTTGATTGGCCTACGTCATTCATTTTTTAATCTAAACTGGTTTCTGTTTTTTTCTTTTCTTTTTCTTTTTAATCCGTTTATTTTTCTCTCTCTTATTTCCTTTCCTCTGTTAGTGTTTCTTTCTCTGAAGCAGTTCCTTCCTAAACCAGTACGACATCTAATTCCATACATCTTTCTCTAACATAAGGTCCTTCTATCTACATCCTCCTTGCAAACCTATTTCCAAGTTCCAATTGCAGCTGCGAATTTCAGTGCGTGGAATGCTACCTGTATCGGAAATCCCTTAAATGTTTGAATCTTTGTAACAATACTAATTATGCAATTATAATTATTGATGCAGTATCACCGCATCCACAAGTTCTAGAACCTACGGTTACTAGTTTCCATGTTTAAATCATTCCCTTATTTAGTTATAAATTCTATAATTACTTAAACTCTTTTGATTTCCTAGTTTAGATTGTATCCTAGTTTAGATATTCTTGTGCCTATATAAAGGCTAGCTCTGTCAATGTATAGACACACTATTATTATCGAATACAAAGAATACTTT
>JAJJMA010315941.1:0-10186 GCA_023529015.1 Papaver nudicaule
TTTGCGGTTGTTTGAGCTGGATATGTTGTAGCTGCTGTCTACGGATTCATCAACAAGAGTTAAACGAACACATCAAGACTCAAGGGAGAAGTTGAAGAATTCAAGAAATCAAGATACATCTGGTTTGTACTTAATTGTATATCTTTTGAATCCATATGTAAATTGGTTTTGTCACTAAAATTAACAAAGGGGGAGATTGTTAGGGCATTGTCCGGTCAAACCCACTAGCGTTGGTATGTCAAGCTGGTTGTCAGTTTTAGGTGTCAAAACACAATTCTTGATTTAGCCTACTAGAGTTTAGATTTCAGAATTGGGATTTAGACTAAGTAGTAGAGACCTTGAAGACGAAGACTGTGAAGACAAAGAAGACATCATTTATTCTTCATCGACAAAAGGTTAGTAGGAGTTATGACTTTTATGGAATTCTTTTATTCTACTTACTCTATCTTTCGAAATAGTCGGCTACTTTAGTAGTGATATTAATAGCGACTGAGATCGTGTTCTTGTCTACATGACCATGTGTTATGTTGGTATTTGTTCCCACAAATACTAAGTTTACAAGAATGCATGAGATAGATTCGATACCATTTGTCCATTGCAATGGTTTGCTTGCAAATCACTTGTTGGATGTGGGTGAATCTAAAGGAGTACTCTTGAGCAAGAGTCCAGTGGATTATAGCTGAGGGCGTCTAACACGTCTAAGTACTGGTTAAGCCCAAAACTTCCAGCGGACCCAAGTTAAAACCTAATCTGAATGACGACGGTTCCCGAACTGTTCGTGAACAGTGACTTAGGAGAAACTCCTGAGTTCCAAAGTATCAATTTGTACCCTACGTGATCATTAGATTCGATGCTTTTGGCTGTGATTCAGATGGACGGTTTGCGAACCGTCCCAGGTGAATATTTTCTGGGATTTTCACTCGAATTAAACTCTGACTCCTTATCTCTTACTTGGACTTGGTTATCACGGAAATATCTTCTGTGGTCCATCTAACGGTTCTCAATATGTCAATAAGATAAAGATTATCTTTGGTCTGTTGGATATCAATCTTGAAGTGTTTATGAGCTAATAAAACACTTGGCAGATAAATGATAAATGATTTCCAATTGAGATACATCTTTGTTTACTTTGTTTGCAAGTTAGGGTTTCCAAAACTTGTGAAACAAGTAACTAGTTGCTTTATTCCAAAGCAACCTATCTTATTGAGTGATATAAATAGAGGTGTCTAAGGACGAAAACCGCAAGCATCAAGCATACGTGAAGATTCCTTAGGGAAGAGATCGTAAAACTCTATTCACCTCGGTGAATGCTTGGTGCGGTATAGTCATCCTCTATTAGGTAGCAGTTCCTCTTGGGATTTACCTACGACTATAAAGACTTCTCTTGAGAGTTGGGAAGCACAGGTAGGAGATTGAGACCTTAGTGGTTGAAATCGGAGTAACCTGTAACCTTGGTAACCTGATCACGTTCTTGTCTATTCTACGGTCCTTGTCTTCTGATATAAGGCCATTCAAGAACTGATACGTTACACATAGGGTTTTGAAAGGAAGCAACGCACGGCTGCACTCGGTGTTGTAAGACCTAGTTATCTCCAGTTGTATAAGTTTCTTAAGTGATTCTTCGTGTACAACTGAGGTAGAGACAAGTTGGGAATAGTTTACTCGGTTTACTTGTCAGCCCCAGCTTGTAAGTAGATTTCCGTATGACCTGGAGCAATCCGAAGGAAGTCACTTTGTGTATGTCAAACTGATAGAGGACAATTCAAACATACAGTCGATAATTGAGGTTGCAAAGCCGGAATTGTTGACACAAGCCTTTAACAACGGTTAAAGCAACTCCTAGGCCTGTAAAGGACGTCAGCTAGGGGAATCAAGTGTGTGACGATCTGTGGGGGATCTAGAGACGTAAGGAGTGCGACAGTAGCCAGTTCGCTTGGAGGGTGGAATTGGTCTCTGCTACATCCCAGACCGAAGTCTTATAATAGGCTAGTGTTTGTAGACAGTTTGTACTGTGCGGTGTTCAATCTGGACGAGGTCCCGAGGTTTTTCTACAGGTTGTAGTTTCCTCGTTAAAAAAAATCTATGGTGTCTTGTGTGCTTTACTTTCCGCATTATATTCTCTGATTATATAATTAAAGAAAACACAAGAAGTACGTTATTATAAACCTGATCGTTGTCCTCAATCCATCCCTTGGATTTACCAAGACCTTGTCTTGCGTTGGACTGATCCTTGTGATCTAAACTCAGGTTAACGGATCTGGATATTGATTTTTGAGATCGTCCAGATCTGACCATAAGTCTCACGAGCCCAAACGAAAAGTTGGTTGTATTTCGGTACCCCTGCTTTTTCACCCATGAGTGAAAAGACTGTCATTGACTGTGAAATTCACTTGAGGATCAGGTCGCGCTTTCGGTCTTTAAATATAAACGATTTATGCAAAACATTTATATCATTTTGTAAACTGGGTAGACTAAAAAAAAACATGTCATATCCAACAATCATAAATAGCAGCATCTTCCAAAATAATTGTTGGTTTTGGGTAATCATCTTATACTGACCTTCCTAAAAAGTAGGGCATCCCAACCACACCCAATACATGCAGTGAAGACTGCCTAGCATTTTTGGGAAGCCCTTTTCTTCGTTTTCTGCTAATATTTATGCGACAACTGTATCCGTTGGTTTCCATAAAAACCTCGGTCCGGGATGATTCATAATTATTTCACAGGACACTGAAAGATACTTGTATGTACTCATCGGTGGCATCCGCCGGCATCTGATAACTTAGAATCCTCAGTGTTGTCGTAACCTTTTGCTCAGACTATAACCTCTAATATCAAGAGCATCATACGGATAACTAAAATTGAAGTTCTACCTGACAAAATTACCCAATGATTCTTATCACCATGTGTCGGGGCATACGGAATCGACCTTGGAAATTTTCATTTGTACAATTAATTAAGAAGGAAATAATCGTGCATTAACTTTTGGTCGTAAAAATTTCAGCCCTAGATACATATATCTTTGTGCGTGTACTTCTTTTAGCTTCGGAACTCTAGGTATCTACCCTGAATTTAACAACACCATGGTGCTATGTAGTTGCCTATCTTCATCTGAGTCATCTTCCATTTCTTGCAACCTCTGAACGCACATGCAATTCTTGATGTGCGTTAGTTAAACAGATCCATTTGCATTTGTACCTTTTCATCAGAAGAATCCATTGAGCAAAATTGAATTTTAGTATGAAATACGTAATTTTGTGTAATTGATTTGTGTTTTACTTGTGATCGATCGGACGACATATATATATGTTAGGCGGACGGAAATAGCCGTTGTATTCTCACGGGCTCGGTATCTCGTTGTCATAGTGGCGCTGGTCATTTGCCAGTCCATCTGGCCAGACTAACCTTCTAATTTTGCGGTCGTGCATAAGAAAGGGCCTTGGCTACTCAATGAACTCGGCCATCAGCCCAGTTAAGTTTCTGAACGAAATAGAAAACTCAAAAATGTCGAGGTCTCCTTTATTGTTTCCAAGTCTGGCCATTTTCGTAGCTCTCCTTGCTTTCTCCCTTCGCCAGTATTCACTACGACGACAACAACAATTACTGGTTAGTTTACATATTGCTTAAATTCTCTTTCGCTATTTCTCTGAGATTAATTTTCATGAACCCTAACTCTTTCTCGTTTTTTTTGAATTAATAATAGAAGCTTTGGAATATTGAAGATTTGGCATTGTACAATGGAACATATGATGACGGATCACCTATACTCTTAGGAATACTTGGGTGATTTTCAAAACCATCAATTTTGTGTAAATAGATCATAAATGACATATGTAGATGCTCATTTGAAGAACTGATTGTTAATTTTTTTTATGTATCAGCTCCGTGTTTGACGTAACAAAAGGAAGATCCCATTATGGTCCAGGGGGTGGTTATCATCATTTTGCCGGAAGGTTCGTCCTTTTTTTTTTTTTTTTTTTTTTTTATTTTTTATTTTGTTCCTCTGAGATGCATGTTTGAGGGAGAGAGTTATGGGAATATGGGGTTTTTGTTGGGTTAATTTATCTGCTGCTGATACACACGACCTAAGTCAGCACTAGTCTACGCACTAATTTGCAAATTGGAAAAGAAACCTGCAAAAACAGTCGTTTCAAAGATAACAACACAGTAGGATGAATTTTAATGAGGCCAACCTGGTTATACCTTGGCTTATAATCTGATAACTGTTTGCTGGGATATTTTTCAGAGATGCATCACGTGCATTTGTTTCAGGAAACTTTACAGGTAACATGTTGGTATTTGGTTCTACTTATTTATTTTTTTCTCTTCGTTGAGATTGGCCTAACTTTTATTGTACATGGTGGGTAGTCTGTGTTTCTATGAGAATTCGGTGATAGCAGCGTGTTACAGGCTGCAACATAGAAGTAGGCTTGGGACAAGAACAACTCATGATAACAAACACTGTAGTCTTTCATCACGTGCACCCAGAAACAGTTAATAATAATATGTCGCCTTTTGTAAATCAGGAGATGGATTAACCGACTCATTGCATGGTCTATCGAGTGTTGAGGTAATCACGTCCTTTGCTTGTTCATCGTGCCTGGAGTTAACTAGTAACTAAAGTAACCACAAATTCTACTGATGCTTTTGGTTCTCTCACAAGCTCATGCGCAAGCCACCATAATGTGTTAATGATGTCTGTTATATTTTAATGTTAAATTTTAATTCTTAGGATGGGGACTTATAACGCTAGTTCTTTGAAATTTTTCCTTTGCAATATGAAACGAGTTCTTTCTTTATTTGCAAATCTTGGCTAGTGCTTTGACCTTCACATGTTCCAGGGTTTGGGTATTGGCATATAAGATGTTTAAGCATCACACCCGTGCTTAGTTGTCGATATTCATTCGTGGTTGTGCTTCTTTCTTAGGTGAAGAGTGTCGTTGACTGGAGGGATTTCTACAACAGAAGCTACATGTAAGTTCTGTTGAGGTCTTATTTGTGGGTGTTTCTTCCCTATCTATAAGTAGTATCCATTGTTGTGTAAATGCATCTCAAAATATTTAGCATTTTTCTTCTATCAACAGACCAGTTTACTTTGGCAAGAAAGGATGTTTTACGAAGGTCATAAACATTTTAGGGCAGCATTCATTACAGACTAAAGTGACTCTAGGTTATGTGAGACATACCTCTTCTTGTGATAGTCTATAAGGGATTTAACAAGATAGCTTGCTCAAAATTGTTGGCAGAGAAAACTAAAATATGATGGAGGAGGATCCAAGAAAAATGTTCGACAACTATGTTTCTTTTGTTTATCAAATTTTGATAATGGTTATTATGTTATATTGTTATTAATCTTCTAAAGAATCATGTGATCACTGTCTGTATATAAAATAAGTGTCTATATATACTTGCCAACTAGTGTATTAGGGTTGTTGACAGATTTTTACCGTTAGCCTTAGAGTCAGTTGTACAAGCTTGCATTAAAAATAAATTAATAGGGATAAGTTTTGACATGCCTTGTTCTCTTCCTTAGGAGATAGCTAACTGCGTAAGCTGTTAAAGTGTACAATCAGTCCCTGTTTTCGAATCTTTTTTTTTCTCGGCTACAACTCTTGGCTTCAATTCTGTAGTCTTCACTGCCACCTTAGGCGACTAGCTTTACTCTCTGTATTCTGGTGTCTCCCTCCCTACGCTAAAAGAAAATTTCCACCACTGCACAACAGATTTCCTCCAAATAAGTTTTTGATCAAATTAGGGAAGTTGGTTAACCACTGTGACATCTCAATACTGACGACACTTTCTTTGTTTCCACTGTCACATTTCAAAAGTTTGACTAAGAATTGTTTCTTATAAAGCACCTAGATAAAGCCTTGTAATCTTTTTTGATAGAAGAAAACGGCTTAAATTCTTACCTCCCTGATTCGTTGTCCTCTGCCCAGGTTTGACAAACAGTTTGGTTTACAATACGTCTTTCAATATATCTGTTTGTACTTTGTAGTTTTATAATCACAAGATTCAAATCCAGATTTCAGGAATCCTATTTCACTTCTTATGCATTACGTATCTTGCGTACACCTATGGATAAATTTTGTAATTAGCAATTACTTATTAGACTTGGCTAATATTAATATTGGTTTATCCTAAAGTCGAGTGCTTTCAGGGATTAAATGTGAGCATCAGGCTATAGAAAGCCTTGCTAATTTGTATTTTCTACTTCTTTCCCTCGTGTTTGTTACTGTATGATGATGAAGGTAGTGACTCCAGCTTCGGTTTTTATTTCTCCTGGATGGAGAAGTTAATTGCCGCATTATACATAGAGTAGATTCCCATAAAGATCATTTGATCTTTAAATTTTCTTGTGATATCTTAGGTGTTCCCAGAGCAAAATACACCTATGGCACCTATGGTGATGCATCGTCAATCAGATTATATGGATAGCGTGTTCTTCTCTTAGAAGTCACCGTTAAGTTCGTCAGAGACGTATTTTAAGGTATGATTTGAACAACTAAAGCGATATTTCAGACTATAAGGTTTTTGTGGAAGAATTTAGTGATCTACACCACAATGTTGATGATCAGGCTAACTAACTATTATGTAAAGAGAATCAAGAACAACTCTATCTATAATTGATAAAAAGAAGAAGATCACATGACTGACTTAAGTAGGTGAATCCTTGCAAAGTACACGAACCAGCAGCCCATAACCAACATGCCTCCACCAGATTCTTGTCCTCAAAATTCAAAATTTAAGTCAAGGAAGTTCCATCTTCCTAAGTAGCATTTTTTTGCTATTATTGGTCCACTGAATTAGCACTTGTGGAACTTCTTGTATATTCTGCATAACCACCTCAGAGTTCAGGATCATAGAAGGTTCCACCTTTAACTGCCCTGCTCTATCTATAGAAGGAAGTGTTGTCCGAGGGAGTTGACCATTACCAAATTTAAGTTTGAGCTGTGACACATAAAAGACATGTTGGATTCTGGATTCAGGAGGAAGTTGAAGTTTATAAGCCACCTTACCAGCCTTAGCAATAACTTGGAATGGCCCAAAGAACTTAGTATCTAGCTAGAAGTATCGTCATTAAGGTTTTAGTCTCAGATATATCCAATCTCCCACTTCAAAGGCCTCTCTGTTGGATTCTTATCACTCTGTTGCTTCATCCTGTGTTAGATTCTTCCAGTATCTTTATTGGCAATTGGGCGGTCGGTTGCATTTTCGGTGTCTCTAGCGTGATATGTAGGGCTGAACCACCACCATTCAGCTTAAGGATAAGCATGCTGCCCACTTAGTTGGCATGTAGCTACTCATACATCTTAGTAGGTTTCCAAACAAGCATCTAGTCTTTCGCTTGGCCCATCTGATTGTAGTACTAACATGCAGAGAGTTCCCAGATTCTTGAAGAGTTCTTGCAAGAAGTTAGCTACTCATACATTTTAGTAGGTTTCCAAACAAGCATCTACTCTTTCACTTGGCCCATCTGATTGTAGTACTAAGATGCAGAGAGTTCCCAGATTCTTGAAGAGTTCTTGCAAGAAGTTGCTTAAAATACAGAGTCTCAATGTGACACGGTGGAAGAAAGAAGTCCATACATCTAGAAGATATTGTCTATGACTACTTTTACAACTGACAGTACTGTCTAAGGATGACTCAATGCCATAAAATGACTATCTACCACCACCGTAGTTACCTCTTTACCTTCTGACTTTGATAGACCTGTAATGTAGTCCATACTGTTGTGAGCCTAAGCTTGTTGGGGAATAGGTAGTGGCTGCAACAACCAGCTTGGGCAGGGATCACATTGACTCATTGACTCCTGTTTCCTACTAGGCCAATAGAAATAACTCTTACGTCTCTGATAGCTTGCTGGAGTGCCAGAATGTCCTCCCATAGATGTTGAATGAACAACCAAAATCTTTGTCTGATTTCTCCATAATTGCTAACATTGAACTTAATATGGAACCTGTTTATACCTTGTTTCAAAGTGTATTCCTTCCAGCTAGTGGAATTATCAACAACTTAGGTATAAGGTCTTGAGCTATAGCCAACCTGATCATGCTGATAACTCTTCAGAACTTGATCAACCAAGAAGGCTGAACCTGAGAAATGATGCGAGTATTGTAGGGTTCCATTTGGCATTTGGCTAATGACTATGGACAAAGCATCAGCCAATCTGGCTTCCCCCCCACCCCACCCCATCTTGGAAAGGAAGAGAATTACAAGAATTGGATAGGAGCCTAGAAACAAGCTGGGCTCCAATTCCCTTTTTGTTTATTAATCATCCTGGAAAGGGAGAGAATTACAAGAGTTGGATGGGAGCCTAGAAACAAATAACTTAATCATAGCCCAACAACTCTGATGACCACTTCTGCTGTAGAAAGGAGTGCAACCTCTGTTGGATGAAGAATTTGATACCTGTGGTCACTGCATATAATAAAGTGGTGCCCCAACAAATAAGATCTCTATTTTTGAACTGACATCACACTGGCTGCTAGTTCCTTTTCATTAGTGGAGAGATTTAAACTAGTGTAAAATACATCTAGGGTGATGCCAATCAGACTATATGGATAGTGTGTTTTTCCGTTAGAAGTCATCGTTTGAGTTCGTCAGAATGGGTTTTTAGGGTAAAAATGTGAACAACTAAAGTGATTACTTATTTCATTTTTGTGGAAGAAGTTCAGAGGATCTACATTACTAAGTTGTCTATGTGATAAATTTTGGAACTGTGAAGCTGCCCCGTTTTTTTTTTTCTTAGTTCCAAAGTTGATAGTGATTTTTCAGATATGCTGGTAAGGTGGTGGGTCGCTACTACGATAGCCATGGGAAGCCAACAAAGTATTTGAAAGGAGTTGAAGCGAAGGCAGCTAGAGGGTCTCAACTTCTCGAAAAACAGAAGAAGGAAGAGGCAAAACTGCCTGATTGCAATTCCCGGTGGAGTCAGCAAGAGGGAGGAGAGGTAATTTAGTAGAACTACTTTCCAATCAATTATTCCATTGTGTTTAAATCCTTATTTAGGTTTATGGTGTTCCTTTCAGGTTTGGTGTGAAACAGGGTATCCAAGATTGGTCCAGAAACCACTAGAAATTGCTTTAACTGGAAAGATGAGGAGACGGTGTGCATGCTTTAAAGAAGAAGAATTAACCCAGTCAGGACTTGAACTCTACCAAGATTGTGGTTATCTCTCCAAGGTTTGCCCTGTCAATTAGCAAACTACATCTATCTTCCCCATCACTGATGACTGATCTTTGTACAAGTTTGTCAAGTTACGAAATATGAATAGTAAAACACATCTCTTTATAAATCTTATTTAGCCCTTGTATGTAAGGTACTTCTTTCGTCTTCCTTGTGCTGTGGTGGAAAACGAGATATTTCCTACAAGGGTGGATGCTGTTTATTTCCATAGACATCTGAGTCCGATTTGAGTTTCATTTTTTTTTTTTTTTTTTTGAAGGCTGATTTAGGGGCTTCAAGAAAATTGACGCCCCTCAATTATTGGTCTCCCAATAGCATTTTTGCTCTCCCCTAAGTAAAAAAATTATTAATACCAAATCTACCCTTTATGTTTAGTGTTTATATAGACTAAAACAAAATGATAATCAGTGATTAAGCAAAACATGATTATCAAAATTATAACACAAAAAAACTCAGCTAAATTTTTTTAGTTGAAAATCAGTGAGGTGAGGGAAGAAGAAGAAGAAGAAGAAGAAGAAGAGAGTAAAAAAACCCAATTTTTTTCCGAAAACCCAAAATGAGTGAATCAAGCACCGAAATGGAGGTAGAAGTATCCCCTTCCATTGAAGGTAACTTCATTGAAAAACTAGGTCACATTCACTCCATGAAAATCAAAAAACGTGAACCAGATCAACTTACGGCTGGAATCTGAAGAACAGCTAGCCGTAAGTTAGGGAAGCCATTAAAGCTTCAGATGCAAGACGTAAGTTCACATAGATCAAACATGAAAAGTGTCGCAAGGTTAGCATCCGTAAGTGTATGTTAGTGGCCGTAAGTGTACTTACGTTTTATATGTGATTTTATTAAGTAGCCGTAAGTTAAACTGACAACATTTAAGACTGCTTTCGACTGCCAAAAACAAAACAAAAAATCTCATCTTTTTGAATAGAAACATGAAATTTTATCGCACTTGTACGAGTAGAAAATCTGCATAGGTACTCAAGGAGCCATATCCATC
>JAJJMA010315942.1:0-15844 GCA_023529015.1 Papaver nudicaule
TCGTTTCAATGGGAACTATCCGGCATATTTTAGTTACAAATAAATTTAGGGATTTATTGCTGAAAATATGTTTATCAATTTACTTTTCTACACGTCCAACGATTTTCTACTCTAAAATACACAATTAATATTTTCCTTATATACCTTATTATTTCCCTCGTGTTTTAATTTTTGCCCAAAAATTAAAATTGTTTTTTATTTTTTGCGAACCCTAGATTCAACGGTGTAAGATTTTAAAAAAATATGTAAACGGAGTGTAACATAAAATTTATAATTATCGACCAACCACAATCGAGACCTTTCTCACCCGCGTGGGTGAGCGAATCTCATCGATTCACATCCATTGATCTTACAGATTTGAAAACACTTGAACGGCCGAAAATGTCCAGCCAATCAAAAATATGATTATAAAATGTCCGGCCAATCACGTTCCAAATTTTTTTCACCCAACCAATAGAAAAGTAGGTAAAGCTCCCGTTCAATGTGGAGTGAGGGATGGTATTGAGTGTTTAGTTTGTTGATTATCTTGCAAATGGCTTCTAATACTTACTGCTATGTTTCGAAGGATAAATATCCAACTCTCAAGAATGTTGACGTTTCTATTCGTCAAATCTATAAATATCAGGATATTTCTAAGATTCCTATGGACAAAATCAAGACTGGTGATTTGTTAATTTCTGAGTTTCAACTTCCTTATATAAAATTTCCTCTTCCTCGACTGATTCGCAAATTCCTAATGTATGTCGGATTAGCGCCCAGACAAATGACTAATTCTTTCTATGTAATGATGGAAAATGTTCTTTACTATATGAAAGTAAAAAATCTTCTAGTAAATCTATTGATGCTCTAGATATCTTTCTTAGATACGATGTTTACCAAGTTGATCCTCGGCAATCCCATTTGTTTTCACTTCGCTGTAAAAGGATTAATTGGTCTCTTGGAATTGAGTTTATAAGGCCTTATTATGATCGAGATGGCATAAATTTGATGTTGAATATAGATCATGATATTCATACTAAACCCTTGAATATTTCTGGTAATTGGGAGTGTGGCTATCGCCTTTCTTCATCAGATCTCTGGCTACCATACTTTTTCAACTTGTTTCCTTATAGATGTAAGTTCTCTTCTATTGATTATTTTGGTTTGCTTAAAAAAAAAATCTTCATATAAATATAATTCCTTATTATTATTATTTTTTAGGTATTCTTGATCCACTTAATTCATCATCTATTGAAGCTCACTACTTGAAAATTGGTTCTCCTTCAGTTTCTGATTCCAAGATTGAAAAAATGGTTTAATCCATTAATTCTATGCCTAAAAATCAGGATAGTGTGTTTGATTTTAGTCAGCATCGTCTCTAATGGGATAAGATTCCTTCAATTGCAGAGCTTTCTACTTTATATGCTACACAGGTGATGACTAGGGGTACTACTGTAAAGAGGAAATCTAAGGAATTGAATGCTAGTAATGATCAGTTTTGTGCTAATACGAGAATTTGTTATCCTATGAAAAGATCTAAATCTTCTTCTACCAAAAGTACCCGATCGTCTCCAAGGTTTGCTATTCCTACTCAAGTAAGTAATGAACCTTTTTATGCACCTGAAAATTCGTCTAAGGATGTGAATCTAGAGAGGGTTTCAGAACCTGCCGTTAAGGTGATCAATCCAAAGAAGAAAGTCAAAGAAAATTCTTCCACAGGTAATCGTGATTCAGTTGATAAAGCTAAAGTTTATCCATCTAAGGAAATTGTTATTTCGGAAGTCCTACAGCAGCTTCATGACAACTTTAAGCTCGATTCTGAGGTTTTGGATAAATTTCATAATCTTTCTTCTGTCTTTGGAAATCCCGAATTAGCCTATAGAGTTCTGTCATCTTTGGTTCGTCCCGAAGATATCACTAGTCTGAATTCCTTGGATTTTCCTATCTTCAAGATTTTTGGTGCAGATGCGGCGATGAATGTAATTTCCTATCCATTTGTTCTTACTAATTGCCCACATAATGTTTATCATGAAAATTATACTAATTCTTCTTTCTATTTCAGAGTATGGTTGCGCTGATGAGTGGAATGCAAAGGGCTGAAAAGGCTGATAATGATTTTTCTTCTTCTAAAAGTGAGATTGAAAGGTTAAAGGATTATGCGATTGAGACTGTGGATTGTTCCCAATTGAATGCATCATTTTTAAAGGATTTCGAGCAATTTGGGATTTCTATCTCTAATTCTCAGAATCTTCTAAAGGAGAAAGAAGAGGAATTGAAGCTTCTAAAGGCCACTAAATCTCTATGTGATTCTTCTATAGCTGAAGTAAAAGAGCGTGTTGCAGTAATGAACATGCTTCTTACTGAGTCTAATGCTTCCAAGGCTGTTCTTGAAAAGGAGTCTCTATCTATGGCAAAGAAATGCTCTACTCTAGAATTATCTAATTCAGAATTAAAATCAAGTAATGATGCATTAGAGAAAGAACTTACTCGTTTGAAGTCGTGGCTTTGCATCTTTTAATTTGCTTACTATTTTCTTCTTGTATTGCTGGTTTTTCTTGTCATGGTGGAACAATTTTGCATGTCTTCACGTCTGGTGGATGCTATATGTTTGTGTTATTTGCACCTCTTTTTTTTTTTTTTTACGGTTGTTTATTTTATTTATATGTGTGTATGGTGATGTTATGGTTCTTGTCTTTCGTTTGCTTAATTTTGAATTTTGGGTTTTCTATCTCTTCCCATTTGAGAATACAGCTATTCTTAAATGGTGCGAACAGTCTTATTTCGAGATACCTGGCCAGGGTCTCTTTCTGTGCTGTTATTTGAACTTCAGGTTTGAGCTTGTGTTATATTTTGATCGGGGAATATCTTTACCAGGATCAATCTTAGCTATTTAATGATAGCGTTGGTCTGTGTTATAAGACATCAGATTCTGCCATATAACATTTGGACCTGAGTGAACCATAATAGGGTTAAATTGTTCCCCTTAATGCCTCTTGATCTGAAAGATTTAGTCTTGCGAACCTCACCATTTTTGTTTGTTAATTTTGCAGATTGTGTAAAATAATTTCTTGTTGTTTGCAGCTTCTTCCCTTCTCTTTTGATATAGTATAATAATCCAATTATAAGTAATGAAAAGGATAAAATTTTCTTTTTGTAGACCCTGTATTTTGGGATATTTTTCCTTTACTACATCTTTTTTGCATTGCAGACTCTGCTGATTATTATGATCAGAGTCTGCTTTTCAGGTTCTGATTCAATGAAACCTGTTGTTGTAATGTCGAATGTTTCATATGATTAATTTTTTTAACTATTACGAAAAATGTTATATAAAATATAAAAGAGGTACCATTGCATAAGTATGCTTAAACAAATGACACGTGCTGTTATCATGAGCTTTCTAATGCTCTAATCTATGAGCTTTTCGCTTATTTGAAACGTTCTACGCTCTAATATGAGCTTTAATTATGCTCTGACATAAGCTTTTGTCATCGTTTTCCGATTACAAATTTCTTCCTCAAACTTATATCAGGTATTGTAATCCTATATCTATTTTATAGAAGTTGTCCTTCAGACCCTGATTTCATACTTGGTATGATGAGTCTTGCCTTGCTGTTTCGTATGAATCTCCTTTAATCAGTGCCAATACTGCCAGTTCTTTCGAGACTGATTGATTTCCAGGTACTGTGCATACTCCATCCCTTGTGTTAAACTTCAGTTTTTGATGGTATGTTGATGGTATGGCCTGCATTACATGTAGCCAGTTCTTTCCTAAGATCACATTGTGAGGCAACTTTGTGTTCAACACCAGAAATGTCACTAACGTCGTAATGGGTCCTGCTTTGACTGGTAAAGTAACTTCTCCCAATGGGTAGGTCCTTGATCCGTTGAAGCCTATTATTGCAGATGTGTTTTCCTTGAGTACTCCTTCTTTTGTTAATTCCATCTGTTCTGCTGCTTGAAGATAAATGATATCGCATGTTGAACCTTGATCGATTAGAATTTTCCTGCAATACCAATTTTCAATTAGTAGTTCAATTACTAAGGCATCAGAGTGTGGTATAGTTACTCCAGCCAAATCATTTTTTGTCAAAGTAATGTCATTCGGTGGCAGAATCAGCTCTCTGCTTTTCGCATCTAGGATACATCCTGTAGAGTTTACTTCTTCTAGCTTTCTCTTTTTGTCCGAGATATCAACTCCTGAATGGATCATGTTCACGCATCCTTTGACAATCTTTTCTAGGCTTTTACTTCCTGGTTGTGATGTACTCTGAACAAATTCTTTTAAATACCCTTCCTTTATCTTTCTGTCAATGAATCTTCTTAAATTCCTGCAGAAATTAGTATGATGACCATATGATCCATGATATTCACAATAGGATTTCCCTCTTCCACTATTTCTCATTGGTCTTGGTGGTTCATAGAATGGCTCGTCTTTAAAACGTTTTAGTATTTCTTCGGGGGATGCATTTAACTTTATGAACGTTTTTTCTTCTTCTCTCCATCTACTTTCAATATCTTCCCTGTGGATTTTCTTCTGATCTGGCTGGTCCATTGATGACTTTGGCGAATGTACTCTCTTATCCCCTGAATTTGGTAATGTTGCATAAATCTTGTGTTCATGGAACATCTTCTAGTCTGACTTTGTTAGACCATTGTCTTGTTCTCTTCGCACAAATTTCCCGGCTTTTCCATAAATGTCATCTAAGGAATTCAATACAGAGCCTGAAAACGAATCTCTTATGGGTCCTGGTAGTAGTGCCTTTTTGAATAGTACACAAATCATCTTTTCATTTTCCTTCCCCACTGGTGCTGCCGCTGCTTTGAATCTACGCAAAAATTCTGTGAATGATTTGTAAGGGTAGAAACTGCCTTTGCTTAATAATAGCATCCTAAGGGTGAAGGTGTACCAAAGAGATCACTCGTGAGAAGTATGGAATCGTTGGCGGGAGCTTTGGGCGAAGCACTCAACTAAAAGACCAGCGAGTAAGGGAAAAATGAAGAATCAACAGAGCACATAAAAGAGCGGATGAGCGAAGTAACATCAACGAGAGTCAGGATGTCACAGCGGAGGTAGTTGAAAAGTGGTTGAGCATTTATTACTCGTCAGAACGGATAGATTGTCAGAGTTGACTTGTTGACTCAGTGGGAACCTCGTCAGCAATCCTTATCCTTAAGAAGACTTGGCCGCCAAGACTTGATAGAAGAAATATCACCTCGGCGACATGATGTGTCGGCGAGTAGAGACAAATTAGTGTCAAAAATAATTGTTTGTATTAGCTGTTTTCCACTTTGTAAACATCTATAAATAGCGAGAGAAACCCTTGAGAAAAGGGTTGGACATTTCTTGGTTTGGTCTAGAGAGAGGAAAAGTACCCTACTTGCTCTCCTTAGCCCAGTGCCGAGATTAGGGTTCTTGTTGAGAGTTTATACTTAGAAGATTAAGCAAGGTGAGAGAATTGTAATGATGCATATTTTAGTGAAACCCCTTGGATGTAGTCCCCACTTACGAGGGCGAACCAAGTAAAATCCTTGTCAAGTATCTCTAACCCTTAACTCTTTACTATTTGTATATGCATGATTCTGTGTATGTTTATGTATGATATTTGGGTGTACTGTCTAAGATCTAACCCTTGGGATTTTAGACAGTTACATTTTGGTGCTAGATTAGGGATTGAATCTGTTTTTTCCTTGTTTTCCATCATGATTTGCTACGACTAACATATGTGTTGTTCTGTTATTGTGTTTTCTTGTTGAAGTTTCACCTGTATTGTTATTGATTGAGAAATAGTGCTATTCTTAGTAACATATATCGCCGTATAAGGAGTTTTCAACTCAGAACTTAAATATTGCTCATATGATTTGATTGGGTTCATCACATATTTTAATTTTGTCACATGGGTACAGCAGAAAACGATTTTCTTGGATACGAAAAACGCTATTTTTAGTATGTTTTAGACCACGGCGTAGGATTAATTACCTATCTTGAGGAAAATATGTTTATTTTGGGTAGGTTTGGAGAAAATATAGATATATATTATCGGATGTTGGTAGAAGTTGCTATAAAAAAACATTGTTTTTCGGTGAATTAGCGAGTATTTTGGGGTTGCAGATAAAATGCTTTTAAAACTTCTTAAAAATGTCGTCGTACACCCCTTTTGATCGAAAAATCATAGACACTCATGAAGTTTTTGCAGTTTGTATGAAAAGAAAAAATGCCCATTTAGTCCTCCCTGCCATGATTAGGTCATCATCGGTGCAACATTTGATTTAAGGCTGTCACTTTTGTCATTTTCTCAACAACATTCTGAAAAGCTATTCAACTAACTCGTTTGGCATTTACCCACAGTACTAACAGAGCAATACTGTCAGGAAGTGTGTTTGTCTTCTTTTACAGATCTTCGGCGAATGGGTTCTAGGAGTAAGAGTAGCAGGGCTCCAGCGGGCAGACCTCCACGGTATCCCATTCTTCCTACACCATTGGTATTTCCCAGTAGACACAACACCAGGAGTAGAGCATCAGAACCAGCAGGGTTGGCGAATCCTTTCCTAGCGAGTTCATCTCGGCGACCACCCATACAACAACAACTCCATCAAGATGAAGTCCTGATAGAAGATATCACCCACTTGGAGAACGCCGAAGCAACAGGTGAACCCAGCATGTTACCACAGAGGGTTGGCAGAGAAGCAGACACGGGAAATGTTGGTGATGTAGCAAATGGCAACAGAACAACTCAAAGGAATATCGGCGAATATTCAAATGTTATTGGCATAGCTCAGAATGTCAATGGAGGTGGTGTAGCAGCTGCAGATGCATTGCAAGGCAACGTCGGCGAAACACCTAATGTAATGGTGGTAACTCTAGAAGCTGTCGCCGAACCTATTCTCCCAGAAGTTGTTCATCAAGTCACTAATGGCAGTGGTACATCAGTTGCATCTGACACAACTTTGGCTCGACCGGTGGTGGTGCCAGATAACGCAGGGTCCACTAATACTACATAAACCTTGTTAAAGCAGATACTTGAAGCGAACAATCGGCAATCAGCTCAAATGCAGATGCAGATGCAATTGCAAATGGAGATTGTCCTGCAGAGCCACCGAGAGTTAATGGCGGAAAATAGAAAGATGATACAAAGCAAGAGTTATACATCTCAGCCGCGTACCACTCGTGGATCTGAAATAAGTAGGTCTACCCAAGGAAGGGACAACACCATAGATATATCAGAATCATCGGCGAAGTACGATGAGAGAGGTAGAAGAATAGACATACCTAAGAGGAACGAGGAAGGTTTTGACGATTCAGGAGGCCGTGACGACAAAGGAATGCGAAAAGCACTTCGCCGCCTAAAGCATAAAGTAGCGGCGATGGAAGGATCAGCGAAGGAGTCAAAACTAGAATCAACACTCTCTGAGGCACAGAAAACACCCTTTAAAGAATGTATCACATATGGTCATGTCTCTACTAGGTTTACCATGCCTAAGTTCTCGTCCATCTTTGACTGAACAGGGGATCCATCTCAGCACATCAGAAGCTATAAGCGAGACTTGGCGGCTTGGGTAGGCTCAGATCCAATAATGTGTATGGCATTTCCTGCAACCCTTAAAGACGAAGCTTTGGCTTGGTTCGATGGATTAGAAGAAGGTAAAATTGGAAAATTTAGCAAGCTAGAGGGAAAATTCTTGCGCACTTACATCCAGAATAACAGAAGTCGCCCAGGGGTGGAGAGGCTGTTTAACATCAAGAAGCGACCTTCAGAGACATATAGAAGTTTAATTCAGCGATGGCGAAAACTTTGTAGCGAAGTAGGTTCGGCGGTATCTGACAAAGACAAAATTCGGGCATTCATTAATTCTATGGAGACATCAGACCCTATGTACAAGATCCTATTTTGGGATGCTCCAAAATACATGAAAGCTATGAGAGCAAAGCAAAATGAATGGATGAATTATGAAGAAATTCAGGAAGAGGAACTCCGTCATAAAAGAGAAAGAGTAAAGCAAATTCACTCAATCAATAGTTATTCCCCTGAAGAGATAGAAGAGATAATAAGAGAATGGCACAAGGCAGAGCAGCAAAGATTAGCAGCAGCTCCTTCTTCGACGATGGTGGTACTAGAAACCGCGAGACAGCAGCAACAAGTAACCGCCGACCAGCATTGGAACTCTCAAAAGCGAGATAACTATGAGGGAAGAGATAGGCAGGATAATCGAGGAAGAAATGATGGTAGAGGTGGACATGACAATCGGCGGAACGGAAATGGCGATAGAAGATACAACGGCGATAATAGAAAATTTGGCAGGGGCAACCAACAGCCCTTCCAGTATGCAACATTGCCAAAGCTCTGTATTTCATATACTGATGCGTGGGGTCAAATAGAAAACTCAAATTGCAGAGATGATATTCGCTATCATTATAATAGAGGAAACCCAAGAGTCCCGCCAACTAATACCAACTCGTTTTGTCAGTTCCATTTGTTCTATGGCCATTCAACGGGAAATTGTACCGGCGTACAACAAGAGGTACACAGATTCATTCGCTTGGGGAAATTCCAAGAATTTCTTGAGTTGCCGTCGCCACCTCCTGTCATGGTTCAACCAATTCAGGCTATTCAGGCTCCAAACGTGTATGGGGTGAAGGTGGAACGCGACTTGTTGGAGTTGGATTGCTTCTCCATTGTACATTCAAAGATCACTAGAGAAGAATTCCACAACAATATCTTATCTAGGGTACATAAGTGAGATAGGCTGGGAAATGAAATTTGTAGTGTCGCCGCTAAGCAAGAGCCACTATTGGATTGGATGAAAGCTTGTAAGGGTTTCTCCGCCGATGAGATACCACCTGAAGGGAGAAACCATAATAATCCTTTAGTCCTCTCTATTCAAATGGGAAGATTCAAACTACCCAAAGTCCTTATTGATCCAGGCAGTTCGGTGGATATCCTTTTTAATTATGCATATGAAGCAATGAAAGCGAAAGACACAAAAATCCCTTCGCCGACAGTTTCATCGTACAACATTTACGGATTTAATGGGATTGCTTCTAAACCAAAGGGAAAAATTGAGTTCAAGATTGTCATCTTTGATGATTTCGCTTTGGATACTACCCTTTGTATCGTGGACGTTGATTCGCTGTATGCTGCAATCCTGGGGAGACCATGGTTACATAGCTTGAAAGGGGTGCCTTCTACTTATCATCAACGTTTAAGGTTTTCAACACCTAAAGGAGTCGCCAAGTATGTAGGAGATTTGGCAGTGGCGAAAGCTTGCAATGCAGCGGACATACAAATGCGTGAAAATAGGAAAGCCAGAATTATTGAAAGGAAGAAGCAAGGCAAAGAAGCCTTAAAAGAACAAGAAATTCAAGACTTCATCGCCGACCCGACAAAATACATGCATTCAGTAAACTCAGTAGAAGATTCGGCGAAGCTTGATGAAAAAACATTATAGCAATTAAAGGAACCATCGCCGATGGGAGAGCCCGAACTACATTTTACGACGGTGGAACCTACCAGAGATATAAACATCGGCGAAGGGAATGATCCAAAAATGGTGAAGATTGGTACTTTGCTAAATGAAGATGAATCGGCGAAGCTACAAGCGCTGCTCAAAGAATATGTGGATGTCTTTGCTTGGGGTATGAATGAAATGCCGCGCATCTATCCAGCAATAGCATGTCATAAACTAGATATTGACCCGAAGATTAGGCCTTTCAAGCAAAGGATAAGAAAATTGGCTCCAGCCTACAAAGAGGCAGTAGAAGCAGAGATTGACAAGATGTGGGCGTCTGGTATCATAAGGCCAGTAAAATATCCCCAGTGGATAGCGAATATGGTGGTGGTACCAAAGAAGAACAAGGGAGTGCGAATTTGCATCGACTTCAGCGACCTCAACAGGGCATGCCCAAAGAATAGTTTCCCGCTACCAAGTATCGATCAAACAGTAGACGCTACCTCGGGCCATGAGTTGCTATCATTCATGGACGGCTACTCAGGGTATAATCAAATACCCTTGGCGGAAGAAGATCAGAAGCATACAGCCTTCTTCTCCACTAAAGGGTTGTTTTGCTATACCCGGATGCCCTTTGGGTTGAAGAATGCCGGCGCTACTTATCAAGAGATGGCGCAGAAAATGTTTAAAAGATGCATAGGAAAAACAATGGAGGTCTATGTGGATGACATGCTAGTAAAGAGCAAAATAAAGCAAACTCATATTCAAGATCTCAGAGAAATATTTGATCACATGCGCATTACCAAATTAAAAATAAACCCGGCGAAGTGTGTTTTCGACAACTTCAGGGAAATTCCTAGGGTATGTTGTCACCAAGAAAGGAGTAGAAGCTGACCAAGCAAAGATCAAGGCAATCATAGAAATGCCTTCGCCGGTGACAGTAAAAGATGTTATGCGACTCAATGGAACTCTGGCGTCGCTTAATAAATTCATCTCGAGATTTTCTGATAAATGCAAGTTGTTCTTTCAGACATTAAAGAAGGGCGAAAAATTCAACTGGACTGAGGCACACGAATCTGCCTTCCAAGGTATTAAAAAGTACCTCGCTACTTTTCCAGCGATCCTACCCCCGGAGCACGGCGAAGAACTTAGAGTTTATCTCGTCGCAACGCCATTCGCCATCAGTGCTGTACTTGTAAGAACCAAAGGAGGGGAGACGCCTATTTATTATATTAGCAGAACGTTGGAGGGAACAGAGAAGAATTATACCAAAATTGAGCAACTAATCTTGGCATTAGTTTTCGCATCTCAGCGGTTGCGTCCCTACTTTCATGCGCACCCTATCGTCGTTCTAACTAAGACTCCTATAGAGTCGATTCTACACAGCACTCAAAGAGTAGGACGAATTGCCAAATGGAACACACAAATTAAGCAGTTCGGCGTTCAATATGAAATACGTACAGCACAGCGATCTCAAGTCATTGCAGACTTCCTCGCCGACTTCCCAATTGAAGAAGAAGAAGAAATAGAAGATATCCCTTTCTCGTTAGACGAGCAAGAAAATGAATTGAAATGCAGTCCTACGAGATGGGAGGTATATGTTGATGGCTCGTCAAATAAAGAAGGAAAAGGAATATGAATTATTTTTACTTCGCCGAAAGGAGCCAGAATAGTACACTCGCTAAGGCTGGAATTCCCGGCGACAAACAATGAGGCAGAGTACGAAGCAGTCATACACTCCATGCGATTGATCATTGAAATGGGTATCAGCGATGTTAGAATGACAAGTGACTCTCAGCTGGTGATTCGAAAAATCTGTGGACGCTACCAGGCATCAGATGCTTCTCTGCAAAAGTACCTTAAACTTGCTAGGGAGTATGCACAGGAGATTCCGGGTATCAAGTTTCGCCACATCTGCAGAAAGGATAATAGGCACGCCGATGCCTTGGCTTTCATCTCATCAATGATGACAAATCCTGACATCACTTCAATAGCCATCGATAGAGTGAGGCAATCCTTTGTGGAAGAACGAGAACAAAGGGAGGTGTTGACAAGAGAAACA
The DNA here is from genome assembly GCA_023529015.1 of Papaver nudicaule. Lineage (NCBI taxonomy): Eukaryota > Viridiplantae > Streptophyta > Magnoliopsida > Ranunculales > Papaveraceae > Papaver > Papaver nudicaule. The sequence goes on from JAJJMA010315942.1 coordinate 11,486, forward strand.
AAAGAATCAGCGGAAACAGATTGGAGAACGCCGATACGATATTATTTGGATCGCCTTACGTTACCTGGAAAACAGGTTCTAGCCCATCAAGTTATTAGTAGATCAGCGAATTATGAACTCCGGGATGGAATCTTATATCGCAGATCATTCTCTGGGCCATTGCTGCGATGCGTGTCAAGAGAAGAAGGCAAGAAGCTGCTGGAATCAATCCATGAAGGAGACTGTGGGAATCACAGTGGTCAACAATCTCTAGCATTAAAAGTGAGAATGCAAGGTCACTACTGGCCTTGGATGAACAACGACGCTAAAGATTACTCTCGCCGATGCAAGAAGTGTCAGTTGTATGGAATAAGAATTAAAGCGCCGACGACATCACTAAACTCAGTACTTAGCCCTTGGCCCTTCGCCAAGTAGGGCATTGACATCATTGGACCGCTGACCCCACGCTCAGGACAACGGAAATATATAATTGTAGCAACTGATTATTTCACCAAGTGGTGTGAAGCCAAGGCCATTAAGAAGAAAACTGGGCAAGAAGTATTCACATTTGTTTGGGAGAATATATTTTGCAGATTCGGCGTACCTGCAGAGATTTGTACTGATAATGGAAAGGAACTCGTCAGCGATAATATAAGAAAGCTACTTGCTACTTATAGTGTCAAGCTAGGGAAATCAACCCCATTGTACCCACAGAGCAACAGGCAAGCATAAGCTACAAACAAAACTATCGGAATGGGATTGAAGAAAAGAGTGGAACCACATAAAGGGGCATGGTGTGAGCATTTACACAATGTTTTGTGGTCTTATAGAACCACTGTTAGAGAGGCAACATGGGCATCTCCCTTCCTACTCACCTTCGGCGCTGAGGCAGTACTTCCTTCTGAGGTGATTTTGCCGACAACAAAGCATGAGGCTTGGGAGAAGAAATTAAATACAGATTTAATTCTGGCAAAGCTGGATGATTTAGAAGAACATCGATTGATCGCTCTTACGCACATGGAGAATTATCATCGGCGACTTTCTCGTGAATACAATAAACGAGTCATTCCCAGAGAGTATCAACCTGGCGAGTTGGTCTTGCGAGAAGTTCCTCCCTCCCAGCGAAAAGGATGCAGGAAGCTATAACCAGTATGGGAAGGTCCGTATATAGTCAAGAGTGTAGCGGGGAGTGGAGCATATGTGCTGATTGATGAGAATGGCGTGGAGCTAGAACATTCTTGGAACGCCAAGTTCGTCAAAAAGTATTATCCTTGAAGAAAACAATGTAAAAATCCGAAGTCTTGGGCGGACATAATACCCAAGAAATCTTATCAGCTTATGTAAAACAACAGTGAATAAGATCCGGGGACGTAGGTTTGCTATTATGCGCCGAACCCCGTTAACAAATTATTGTGTCATTTAATTTTCGCCTGCGCCAATGACAAAAGCCAAAAGCCTTCGTCGATGCTTACAAAACTAAAAAAAAAAAGCTAAAGACCAAAGAGAGGTCTTAACAGCAAAACTAAGTATAATATACTGAGGCAAAGCCTTAAAACAAAATCCTGATCAGGTGCTATAAGGCCAAGTGCCACCTACAAAGGCATAATGCCATTGATTAAAATGTCAGATAGAGCTAAAGGCTCTCGCTTAAAGCATAACAACTTATCTATTTTATTGAGTGAACAACCTCCCTGTATAGTAAGTCTGACCCAGGCTAGCTGTTAGTCCACTCGTGTTACTTGTTGGTCTGTAAGTGTTTGTAAAATAAGACCCTACGGCGGGAGCCACTGTGTAGCATCACAAGCGGAAGCCTCTGTGTAATTAGACTACGGGGCGACCCAGACACTTATAATAGGATCGCCGACGGGCACAAGTAACAATGCGAAGGGCGTGCTACTCTAGGCTCTGAATGAAATTGTTGGCGGTACAGGCAATGGACTTCACTCAACAATAGGTTAAGTCTGGGAAGATAAGTACGGAGGCCAAGGTGCCCTGTACTGATAGAATATGAAATATTTCATTTCTTAAAAACAACGAAAGCCTTTAACAAAAAGTATAAAGGGTAGCATATTGGATTCATAGAAAGGGAAAATCCTACATTAATAGAAATGATGGTAAAGATAAACCCTACATTTTAATTACATTACTCAAAATAACGATGGTACGGTTCATTGCTAAGTATCAAAAGCAGAAATACAAGAAAAATACTCGCAAGACTTTGAGAGAGAAAACCCGGAGAAGTTAATTATCTCCCTCTTTCCCCTTTTCTTTTTCGCCGTCTTTCCCTTCAACCTTGGCTTCGTCATTTCCTTTTTCTTCATCTTCTTCGCTTTCTTCTTCATCGTGTTCTTTTCTTCTTCGCTCTCTTCTTCTTGTTCTTGTTCCTCCTCCTCATTTGCTCCTTCATCTTCTTCATCGGGTCCAGAACCCTCGCCGTCATCCTTCTCGCAGTCCACGACTTCTCTCTCAGTAGTAGGTTCTGGAGTGAGAGCATACTTGGCGGGTATCTTCAGCTTAAGTTTGGGGAATTCTTCGTTCACAAAGTCTTGAACGGCGATGAAGTCCAGCTCCAGCCAATGGAGGTGGTGCTTAGCTTCCTGATCTCTTAGATCTTTTTGAGCCTTGCTCAAATCAGCTCTGAGCTCATCATGAATTTTTCCCAAATATTCAACTTTGCCTTCCAGAGTTTTGATATTCTTCTCACACTTTTGATGATCTTGAAGTTTGAGGTTCAGCTCAGCAATCTGGCTGGGACACTGGCTATGTTGCTCCAAAGCATGGTTTAGTCTCTCCTCACAACCATTATGATAAATGAGCTTCCCAACGAGTTCAGAAATCTTATCAGTGCAAAGTTGATGATCCTCGACGATTTTCTTTCGCCCCTCTAGCTCGCCTTCCAACTGCTTGATTCGCTCTGAGAAAAACAAGATAAGAGATTAAGACTGAGGCAACAATAAGTTATAGCGAAAAGCATTCTAGAAATCTACCTTCTAGCTCGCTCACGTGCCTATAAGCACCCGCTTGGCTTCCCTAAGGAGATTTAAGTGATACTCAAATTTGGTATTGGTGGATGAGCGTGAGACGTCGGCGACTTGCTGAAGTTGGGTGATTAGTTGATCATTGAGCTCTCTGGCTCTATCACCATGAATTTTCGCGAAGTCTTTCCACCTTTGAATTTCTTGTTGGGCGGTGTCCCTTTCAGAGGAGACAAGGCATGAGGCAAGCCTGTCAGCTCTCACTTTTTCTGCCTGGAACAAAGAGCTCGCTCGAGTGTGGTCCACGATGGCAGTTTCCTTTTGCTTGCGGTTAAGTTCGGCTAGCCGGCGACCATTATCGCGCTCACTCTCAGTCCACTTCAAGTTGGCTTGGGTAGCTTTGAGAAGATGATCAAGGTGAACATTAAGATCGCTAACATAACCTAACTCTCGGCGATACCACTTAATATCCTTGGCCTTACCAAACAACAAATCGATTCGTAACTAGTAATTTTGAGCTTGTTCAAGTGATATTGAGCAAAATCGAATGAGAGGGAATGGAATCGGTTCATAACTGGTAATTTTGAGTTCGTTCAGGTGATATTGAGCATTATCGAATGACGAGGAATGAAATCGATTTGTAACTAGTAATTTTGAGTCCGTTCAAGTGATATTGACCAAAATCGAATGACGGGGAATGGAATCGGTTCGTAACTAGTAAATTTGAGTTCGTTCAAGTGATATTGACCAAAATCGAATGACGAAAAATTTAATCGGCTCATCACTAGTCAGTTTGAGTTCGATCAAGTGATCTTGAGCAATACCGAATGACGAGGAATTAATCGGTCGTAACTAGTAAATTTGAGTTCGTTCAAGTGATATTGAGCAAAACAGATTGACGACAGAATTGGACTATAACCCAAAAATATCCAAAGTTTAATCAATCGGAAAGAAACGATGATGATATGGAAGAATCGGGTGAGGAGCTGGCTGTTTTCAGACAGAGTGGTTGGTCCATTGGAAAGGAAAAACCACGTGTTTTTACCTGGAAAAACAATGTACCGTCTCTGGGTACTTTCGTAGTGCTCGGAGATCAAAGTCGAACAAGACAAGCCTAAACCAAGGATGGCCGTTCCCGTCTTGCTTCGGTCGCAGAGAGGATAGAGGTTGGTCTAGGGAGGGAAACAGCGAAGAAACTTGAGATCAGGTTGAGGATGTGTTTTGGGTGTGAGAGTTCAAGATCCCCGTCGTGAAGTTGACTGGAAATCTCCAAGGCTAGAACGTGTTTCGATTCTCAGGTGTTTTCTCTGAGGCTATTGGTTGTTTCTGTGTTCTGAATGTTCTTGGACAAATATTCTGCCTTGGAAGATAGAGGAAGCCTCTATTTATAGTTTGAACTAACCCT
>JAJJMA010315946.1:2775-19174 GCA_023529015.1 Papaver nudicaule
CATCATCATCATCATCAATCAATCGCCACCACCACCCGCCACGAGAAAGGCAAGACGAAATAGGAGAAAATCAGGGCAGAGACGCTAATTCCGCACGCTTGGCCTGAATCTCCGTCTCTCGCTCGGCAATGCTGTTCGAGGCCGTCATGATCCTTGAAACCGCTTCAGACACCCGCTCGACTAGCTCGTCGCGAATGCCCTCCTGCTTCTTGACCTCACCCTGCAGAGCCAACACCTCTTCCTCTATGGCAGCGATCTCGCCTGGAAGATAAGCTTTCCGGTTGTTTAATCGTTCTTCATTCTCAGCAATAAGCCCTAACAGCCAATAAATGTTAGAGCGAGATATCTCCGGCCACCTCAGCATCTCCTTCCATGCGGCTATCTGCGCTTTGTTTGGTAGAGTCAGCTCGAGAGACTGGATCTCATTGGAAACGTTGAGCACCAGATTGACCGCCGAGACGAGGGTGTTAGCTTCTTTAAACAGTTCGAGAGAAGCGATATGACCATATTCCTCCACGATCCGCTTATAGTGGAGTGCATGGCTCTGCGGGACTGGGAAGCCATAAACTCCGACGTTGACGTTTTGGCGGTCATACAACTCGTAGGGGGTAGAAAACTCAAACATTGAAGCACGACCGATAGGCTCACCCTCGATTACTATATCAGGCATAGCCGGTTGAGGAGTGGGAGAATTGGAGGAGAGGGCAGGCTGATTAGTTTTGCCAGAGCCGGAGCCAGAGCCAGATTGGGCCATTGTGGTGAAATTACGTTTAGGCATCTGAGGCTATATATCAAAAATAAAATTTGTCAAGTCATGAAGAGTGAAAAGGGTATGCGGAATAAAGAAACGACCAAAAGGGACTTACACCGGGAAGGGTAGCAACACCGTGGAGGGGTTGATGGAAGGAATCCGCCTCCTGATCCAAGTCTGGGCAGTCAAGGCCAATGAAGGATTTAGCAGAGGCAATAAGAATTGAGAAGTTCAAGTGAAAGAGAAACGAGGACAAGAGACCATATATATAGAAAAAAAATGATGATGACAATAACGAGATGTAATAAATGCTTGACGTGTGGCATGATAATAAATACCTGAATCCCTTGGGTCTTGGGCCCGACTAGCAGAAGTGGTGGCCTCTCCCCCAGCAAGAGTTTCGTCGCCACGATGATCATCATTGTCACCTCCAGACGAAGCACCAGGAACCTGCGAATTAGAAGCAGAACCAGTCCGGAGCCCGATTAACTTAATCCTTTTCCTCGACCGCTCAGCTTCCCGGTTCTCAACCACTGTAGCCTGCATAGGGACACGCGAAGAGGTATCAGGGGAACGCGAAAGCCGCAAAACTGGGGAACGATCGGAGTCCCGGCGAGCCTTCCTAACAAGGTAACTCTCCGGCCATTCGGCTAGGGGGAGCCAATTGTACTCTGGAAGGAACACTGGTAGAGCCCGGACCCCTACCGATGGCTGTTCCAAAAGGTACTGTCACATCAAAGGGGAACATAAGAGAAAGGTATGAGAAGGGTTGAAAAGAAATCCTTACCTCATAATCAGCCCGTCGCTTCGCCGCCTGTTCCGGAAGGGTCATGGGAACCCGGACCGTTTGCCCACACTTGCAAGCTGAAGTGGCCCTTCCCTTGGTACCAACGGCTAGATTAAGATGCTTAGCCACGACTTGATCGAGCTTGATACGACCACCACGGTGAAGCAGCTTCGGGTCAATAAAGTTGACAGGAACAGCGGGGGAATGGATAAAGTCGGCCATGCGACTTAACTCTGCGAGCCAATGGTTGAACCATCTGTGCGTACACCGAAGATTGCGGTAGTTATGGGGAACGCGGAGAACAAAGGGACATGCCCGGATGAAGACATCTTGTCCTTCCTTTAAGACAAACCGATTGAAGGCGGCTGTCACCAGCGTCTCGCGCTCGCCACAGGAGGTCGAGGGGAGTTTACCAGAAACACCTTGGTTGAAACCGGCTTGGCGTGCAACTCGATCAATACAATAGATCTCCGCATAAAAACGTCCGTCGTAAAAGCCCGGAAGATACCCTCTTGTAGCTGAAGCAACGAAGTCCCATTCATCCAGGGTCAAACCCTCGTCTCCTTCGTGGGTGCTAAGTTCTCGATCCTCGTCCATACATGAGAAAGTCGGGGGAGGTGGACCACTCCGGTCGTCCAAGTAGGGTCGGAAGGTGAAATTCGTCTGACTATCGATTAGCTCTTCAAGACTTGGTTTAGGTTGTTTCGGGTTTTGACCTTCGTAAAGACCAATGCGCGGGAACCGAGGGGCATGCAGAGGTAATCGTTTTCCTGCCTTGGGAATCTTGACCAGTACATTAGTAGGCTGCTTGTACCCTCGGTAATGTTCTTGAATCCACATCTGCACAAAGCTAGCGGGGACTAGAGTCTCGATCAAATGCTCCTGGCTGCCTACCCGCTCCATGTCCTGCACCAGTACGTCCAAATGATGATATAGGCCACCAATGAACATGGGAGCAAGCGGAAAAGTAATTCCTCTCGACATGACCACTGCCATCCGGAGTATCTGATCCTTCATAGAATCACGAGGGACCCATTCAAAAAGGTCATGTTCCAAGAAATAAGCAAGAAACGCCGCTCGCTCCGCCCTCCGAGATTTTCCGTGAGTGGGAGGGGTAGGCGGATCAGGTTGAAAGGTCTCATCCTTCTTTTTCCTTTCGAAAAGACGTCAGTCGACTCGGGGGGGCCAGTAGTCTGCCCAGCCGACGAGGGTAGATTTCTTGTGATTCTTCTTCTTAGGACCAGAAGTAGCAGCGGGAAGGTCGTCCTCCAGAGGTCCTGAACTAGAACTAGCAGCCTAGGGGCCTTCGTCTCCTCCATGGATCACCCGATGCGCCGTCTCAGTCTTGACCCCCTTCAAGAGCGCAGATAAGGCATTATCCTCGGTCGTCCATTCCTGGGTCTCTGCCCAAGTATGGGAACTGTGGATTGGCAGGTTCAGGAGTACGACCGCGTCTTCAAGAATCGGAGTACCCTCTCCCCAAGCAAACAGAAAGGTATGGAACGCACACATCCAACGACAGGCAAACAGATTCAAATCGCCAGCTACCTTGTGCACAAACCTATGTCGAGAGGTCACGAGAGCGGCTCGTAGCCCCAAGTCTTCTATCACTTTAAGGTGCTCTGGGATCGAGAACATGTGGTCTATCCAAGCAGGCCATTTCGTGCCTACTTGCACATGGGATTGATACGCGATTGACGAGGTGGTGTAATCCCCGCGTTCGATAGCCAGTCTGGGGACTTCGGCTAAGGGAAGCTCTGCCGGATGCTCACCTTCCTCACAGCAGAGCCAATCAACATTATCTATCACATAGTACTCGTGTATCTCCGTCTTAAAGATCTTTGCGGTAAAATCATCTTCGAATCAAGAAAGAGGACCGATCCCCCCACTCCCCGCGAGCATCTCCTTAGGGAGACTTTTACCCTTACCTCGTCTCGGAGGTGTCTGCATCGGATCACTCATTATATAGAGAAATTTTTACCGAAGTGAAGAGTGGAGTCAGAGAAGAAAATAAAGAGTAAGTCTTGAGAAAGACCTTGGAGAAGGTTTTATACTGAGAGGGCAGTTACTGCCCCCGCCCGTTACTATAACCGAAGCGTCAGCCATTCACCTCAGGACACGTGTCTTGGGCCACGTGTGTCGGGACAACAGGCGTGACACGTGCCATCAGGTTTGGGCTAGGAAGGGGGCTATAATGACTGTTGGCCCGACCTCTGCAATCGGTCCAAAATAGTCAGGGGACTTTTGTAGATACCCCCTTTCGGACTATGGGTAAATCAGTCATCTCATCAGCCGGACTACCCAACGGAGTCACCGCAATGATCGTGAGCGCGCCAGATATAGTTGAGGCGGACAAGCCTCAGGAACCAGCGGAGGGTTCAGCACCGAGCAAGGAAGCTAGGAGCTCTGGTCCTGCGGGTTTTATATTGAGTCGTCCGGTGCATGAGAAGGTTGACCAAGAGAAAAAGCCTGGCTGCTGCAGGCACGTGCTGCTGACAGCGTGACTGCGTCCCCAGAAAAGAGTCAGGGACTGACGTTAGCAGTTACCCTGCAAAAGTACGTGTACTTTTGGGATAACACGTGTCGTTATCCCAAGGGTTGACTATGTATATAAATAGTCTCCCACTAGCCACATTGAGAGTTAGTTATTACTTTTCGTAAAGATCATCCTGTACTATTTTCTAGAGCAGAGTCTGTACCCTCTGACATTTCTGACTTAATACACTCCATTTCAGGCAAAGTAATTCATGTCTCTACTTTGTATGAACTATGAAGTAGTACTAATAGAAAGTCTTTTTCACTGCTATACCGGCAGAATGTGTGTGTGGTTTTGGATGTAGACGGCAGATTTTCTATCGATTAAGGTAGTGTAGAAACTAAGATAAAACCTCATCTGTTCATCCAAATAACTTGTATACATGTATATAAGTTAACGAAACCAAATATGGAAATTACTTCTACGTGCTCTTACTTGTAAATCGATGTCCATTGTCCGATGACATCGTGCAAGTTTAACAAAATTGACCTTTTTAAGAGAAGCAAAATAAAGACCTCCATGAAATAAGAAGTCAGTCACTTATTTCTCAGTATTTTTTAACATCACAAAACACTACAGCCACATTTTTACTAGAGCCACATTTTTACTAAGTACAGTGGTACTACTACTATTTAAGCACTAGAAACTTAGGAATATTAAAATGTAATGGAGCCGTTATGCCGTTATCTGTCTGCTATGGGTGTATGTTTAGAGGGAACTTAGGCAAATTTATGAACAAAAAATTTCATTCATATGTACAAGTACAAGCACCAATTAACACATTACTCAGATAAGATCCACTTTGATCTTAGCTTGAATTCGGGGTTCAAGATTTTCAATTGGGTCCCCAGCAGCTCGAATACATAACTTTTCTGAGTGATTCTTCAGACTGCCTCATCTCTTGATCTCTGTGCTGCTTCATCATAATCTTCTCCGGAATAACAGAAGAAGAAGAAGTTGCTTGAGAAAGAGATGATTTGACTTTGTTCTTTGTGTACTGATGAATGGACCGGAGTGCATAGTTCCATCTGCACATTCCAGCTTGATCTTTCAATGCTTCAACCACACCAACACTGGCAGCAACCATCCATGCTTTGCTTGCAGAACTCATATTTGATTTCAAGTAGTAGTAAGCTTGGTAAGTGTTTATGAGAAAGTTGAACAATAATGATTTCAGTTTTGGATGAAGAGTTGGAAATCAGTACAAGTCTCTTATATAGACAGCAGGGACGGACCCAAGATTTTTCGTTGGGATGGGCTAAAATTTGTGAGTGAAACATCGCGCCAATTAGGTGGCCGGAGGCCGCCGATTTTTTTTTTCGGTATCTTAATTAGGCGATATAGCCAAACTTAATTAAAACGAAACACTAAAAAAAAAAAAAGTTGGCACCATATAACAAAAGTTTTAGAAAAAAAGATCACGCAATTGAAAACTAAAGCTAAAAAAATTAGTTAAACCCTAAACTCACACAGATGTCGTCGGGTAAACTTAGTTTTTTCTCTCTAATCTCACGTAGGTTATAAAATTACCTTACAAAAAAATAGACTAACGTCAAAATATATAAAGGTTAGTGGGCTGCTTCGAAAATATAACCCAAATATTACTACCTAAAAAAAATTCTACATAACTTGGGACGGGCTAAAGCCCCCTAAGCCCTCAAGCAGGTCCGTCCCTGATAGACAGAATTCTTAAAGACCACTACCCCAAAACCATGGGATATTGCTACTAGTTTTATATATTTTGGTTTTTCTTATTTCTGTGGGGCAAAATACAATTTGTTAAATTGTGCCCCGTAAGTGCGCTCCCAACTAATGTGGCATGGCATAGTGGGATCTCATTGAATTCCCTTGACAGTATTGTCTTAGAAACTACTTGAACGTAACAGTTTTCAGGATAATTAGTGGGCAATAACACCATAGACCATACCCAATAGCAGGCTAAAACCGACCAAGTAAACCCTGGCAACCTAAATTTAGAAACACCTAAATTTTAGAAACAAGTTTACACGGGCTAGAGTTTCCAAAAACCAAACTCTACGCCCACCGACTAAACCAATATTGAAGTCTATATATATATATAAGCGACCATTGTCCTTGTTACTTATTGTTTTATATCATCAACTTCTTGTATCGGTTGTTGGGAAGATGAAAAGATTTGATATGGAGAACGACTACGACGGTGGGGAATGGATAGGAGGTGGAGAATTTTGTTACCAGAAGAAACGAAAAGCGAAAGATGATCATGCGACTTATGGTATCTGGGCAGATGATTGCAGCAGTAATGATTCCGATGGTAGTGGTGGTGGTGGTTGTTCGAGTAAGCGCCGCAAAAAAGGTTTTCTTTCTTCTTCTTCCAAAGATTACACAAAACCTGTTAGTTTTGTTTCTGCTAGCCGTATCGTTGCACCCAATCAAGAACAACTTAAAGAACAAGATGATAATGAGAAAGCGGCTGATCATGTTTTACTACCTACTACTGCCTTTTGGTGGAAGGTAATTGAAGAAGGTGTCCAACGTCGTCGACGAGCAAAACAGAAACAGAAAGCGAATTTGGTTAATAAGAGTAATAAAGTACAATCTGGGAGTAAAAAGGAATCATCAGGTGGTGGCGTTAGATATGATGTTGGGGCATTTGAGAAACATACAAAAGGGATTGGAGGCAAGATATTAGCGCAGATGGGTTATGAAGGAGGTGGGTTGGGTGTCAATGAGCAAGGAATTGTAACTCCAATCCAACCGGAATTGAGAACAAACCCAATGGGGGGAATAGGTTTTAATGATCGTAAACAAGCAAAGAATCCGGTGCTTAAAGAGAATTGGACCAACACTGAAGAAGAATTACTGGCGAGCAAGGAAGAGAAAGCAGAAGAGAAAGCCAAGGACGATGATAAACCCATGCCAGAACTTCAGTATAATATCAAGCTGATTTTGGATTTGGCTCAGTTTGATATTGAGAAAATTGATAGGGATCTTAGGATGGAGATGGAAAAGGTTGCAAGTTTGCAGTTGGAGAAGGAAATGCTCCAAATGGATGCTGGTCGGCAGAAGAAACAGCTTGATAGCATGGAGGAAATAATTGCACAAGTGGAACGAATAGAGGAGGAGAATGCGATGGCTATTTTGACTATAGAGTCGCTGTCAGACGTATTTACGGATTTGCAGACTAGATACAAGGACGAGTACAAATTATGTAATCTGTCTTGGATCGCGTGTTCGTATGCACTGCCGTTACTCATAAGAGTGTTTCAGGGATGGAATCCACTACAAAATGCAGTACATGGGTTGCAGCTCATGGCTTCATGGAAAAACTTGTTACAGGGAGATGATCCATTTGATTACTCAGACGATGTTTCGCCTTACACCCAGTTGGTTATGGAGGTTGTTTTCCCTGCTGTGAACACTAATACATGGAATCCCAGGGATCCTGAGCCAATGCTTCAGTTTTTGGAGTTATGGGAGTCGCTTCTTCCATCATCAGTTCTTCGGAGGATTTTGGACAATGTGATAGTGCCGAAGCTGTCTTACGCTGTGGAGGAGACATGGGATCCACAAAGGGAGACGGTTCCAATCCATGTTTGGGTGCATCCATGGATACCACTGTTGGGACAGAAACTGGAAAGTTTGTATGACACCATACGGTTTAAATTGGGAGAGGGACTTCGTGTTTGGCACCCGAGTGATGCGTCTGCATATGCTATACTGTCTCCTTGGAAGACAGTTTTCGATCCTGACAGTTGGGAACGTCTTATCGTTCAGTTTATAGTTCCGAGATTGGTAGAAGCATTGCAGAGTTGTCAAGTGAATCCTGCTGATCAGAAGCTTGATGAGTTCCGTTGGGTTATGTCTTGGGCAACTGCCATTCCGAGTCGCTATATGGTTACAATGTTGGAGGTGGAGTTCTTCTCCAAATGGCAACAGGTTCTGTATCACTGGTTGCGCTCAATTCCAGATTTTGAAGAAGTCACACAATGGTATTTGGGTTGGAAAGGTATTTTTGCTGCAGAATTGTTAGCCAATGATCGGATACGGTATCAGTTCGACATAGGCTTGAACATGATGAACCAGGCTGTTGAAGGTGTAGAGGTGGCTCAACCCGGGGAAAGAGAGAACATACGCGTGACTGAACAAAGCAGACAGTTTGAGGCTCAACAGAAGTCTGCAGCAGCCAGGATGGGAAGTGGAGTGGCCGAAATGAGTTTGAAAGAAATTATTGAGGTCTATGCACAGCAGCATGAGTTGCTGTTTCAACCAATGCCTGGCAGGTCACATAATGGTCTTCAGATATATGGTTTTGGCAACGTAAGTATGTATGTGGATTCGTTGAATCAACGAGTCTTTGCAAAGACTGAAGCAGGCTGGTCACTGGTGTCCCTTGATCAGCTGCTTGAGATGCATCATCGTAAATTCGCTCCAAAACGGCGCTGAAAAACAAAGGACATGTACCACTATCCATCCAAATAGCTTGGGGAAATCTTTAAAATTGCTTTGTGCTCTAATGTAATGTTTGTAGTAAGTTTATGGAACCTGCACATATGAGTGTAGGTAGAGTGCTAGTGTAGTAGCACAAGTTATATGTAGTGTGTGGAGTAGAAAGTTCCACATGTGGCTGTATGTAGAGTACAAGTCTCAAGTGTTGAGTCAACATAAATAGGAAGAACTTAATCCAAAATGTAATTCTATTCCATGATTAAGATAGATCGAAAAGATATATGTGAGAAGAAGCTAAGGGCTTCCCACATAACTTATCAAAACAAATGAGTCTCAAATCACTACTAATTCACCACCGTAAAACTAACATCTCTTACTTGTAACTTGATTGCTGTTTGATGACTACTTGACAAGGGCTAGAAATCTCATGAGTGACCTTGGCAATTTCGTTGTTGCTTTGATGCACCGTAAATAGTAAAATGTAGACTATTAGTACCAATACGTACCCCCAAAACCATGGGATATTGCTAGCCGTTTTATCTTGCTCGTTGGCTGGTTTTTGTTTATTTCTGTGGGGGGAAATAGAAAGGAATAGATTTGTCTTTGTATATGGACAATGAACACCGTTGGTGTCTGGATTCAATATTTTTAACTGTTAGTCTGACTTTATTGCACGGACAAAGCTTTTCTTAATATACAATTATTGAAGGCGAAGCTTCATCCAGTTAGTTTAATTGTGTCCCGCACGAGCGCTTCCAAGTAATGTGGCATGGTAGTGGGACCTCATTGAATTCCCTAGACAGATACTTGTTCAGGCTAGTTTGGTGAAACTACTTCAGTTGGTGCCTGCACTGTTGAGGGCTGGCAGATGTATAGTCTTGGGGGAGTGTTGTGTATTAGGGCGTTATATGATGCAAAAACCGCTTATCGAGTTAAGCATATGATGTTATCCTCCTTCAATGAACTATGAAATTCAAGCAACATTTATGCAAGTAAGCAAGTTTATGTAATGATCTTAAGAACTAGGAACATTAAAATGAGTTGCAAGACAAAAAAATATGAAGAAATTGGAGGTCCACAAAGCTATATTTCTAGTTGTTTGGATACAAAGCTTGGAACAAGTTTAGACGAAAATTTCATTGATATATACAAATACAAGCACCCATTAACATACTGCTCAGATAAGTAAGATCCATTTGATTTTAGCTTGAATCTGAGCTTTGAGAATTTTAATTGGGACCCCAACAGCTCAAGTACATAACTTTTCTAAGCGATTCTTCAGATTGCTTCATTTCATTTCTCTGTTTCATAATCTGCTCTGGAATAACAGAAGAAGCTGGCATAGAAGAAGAGGTTGCTTGAGAAAGAGATGATTTGACTCTGTTCTTCGTGTACTGATGAACTGACCGGAGTGTATAATTCCATCTGCACATCCCAGCTTGGTCTTTAAGTGCTTCAACGACACCAACACTAACAGCAACCGCCCAGGCTTTGCTTGCAGAACTCATATTGATTCCAAGTAGTAAGTAAGTAATAAGCTTGATAAGTGATTTATGAGAAAGTTGATAATGATTTCAGTTTTGTAATTTGGATGAAGAACTTGATATGGAGTCGGAGTTTCTTATATAGACAGAAATGGTAAGACTATTTGTACCACTACCCCCCAAAACCATGGGATATTGCTAGCAGTTTTATCTTTGCTTGTTGGCTGGCTTTTGTCAAATCTGTGGGGGGAAATAGAAATAGTTGTCTTTGTATATGGACAATGAACACGGTTGGTGTCTAGATTCAAATTTTTTTTTGGACACATTCTTTAACTTTTAGCCTGACTTTATTGCACTAAGCCACGAACGAAGCTTTTCTTAATCTACAATCATTAAAGGCGAAAGTTCCTATAATTTGTTTACTTGTGTCCCGTACGTGCGCTCCCAACTAATGTGGCATGGTAGTGGAAGCTCATTGAATTCCATAGACAAATATCGATCGAGTCGATTCGATTCGATTCGATTGTTCAGGCTAGTTTGGTGAAACTGCTTTAGTTGGCGCCTGCACAGTTGAGGGCCGGCAGATGTATAGTCTCGGTCGAGTGTTGTGTATTGATGTAATTATCCTTCACTGAAATTCAAGCAACAATGATACATATTATGCAAATAAGCAAGTTTCATCTAATGATCTTAAGAACTAGCAACAAGAAAAAAAGCACAACCATTTTTCATTACAAATGTACGTAGGAGTTTGAATTATTTAGATAATGCACAACATCATATACATTACCAGTCTATGGTCTACCAGTAGTGAAATGTGAAGAAATTGGAGGTTCACATAGCTATATTTCTAGTTGTTTGTATTCAAAGCTTGAAACTTTTTCTTGTTTATGATGTTTTTTTGGTAATAATGCACTTAGCTTATCTTGTTATTTCAATCTCTGGTACTACTACTGACTATAATGTCATGAGTGATCTTTGTGGATTTGTTGGTTGTTTTGATGCACTAGTTGCCCAAAGCCCCATCTTGATGCTGTAACAGATGAGGGGCTCTCTATTTTGGGTGTACATTTAGGAATGATCAGTACTCAATTATCCGAATATAGAAAATAGGACAGACTCAAACTAAGAAGTGTAGAAAATTTGTAACAAAATTTGCATTTATATATCAAGCACCAATTAAAACATAACTCAGGTAAGATCCATTTGATCTTAGCTAGAATTTGTGGTTTAAGATTTTTAATTGGGACCCCAACAGCTCAAATACATAATTTTTTTAAGTGATTCTTCGGATTGCTTCATTTCATTTCTCTGTTTCATCATCTGCTCTGGAATAACAGAAGAAGCTGGTACTGAGGAAGAAAGAGATGACTTGACTTTGTTCTTTGTGTACTGATGGACGGATCTCAAAGCATAGTTCCATCTGCACATTCCAGCTTGATCTTTGAGTGCTTCAACAACACCAACACTGGCAGCAACCATCCACGCTTTGCTTGAACTCATATCGATTTCAAGTAATAGTAGTAGTGAGTAATTTATAAAGTGATTTTTGAGAAAGTTGAATAATGATGATTTCAGTTTTGGATGAGGAACTAGAAATGGACTAGCAAGCTTCTTATAGATGATGGTTAGAGTTTAGTGACTACTAGATCCAGTGCACCACTACTATCCCAAAACCACGGGGATACTGCTAGACTAGTAGTTTTATTTTGGCTGGTTTTTGTTTAATTCTGTGGGGAGGAAAATTACAAAGAGGCACGTCTTTGTGCGTGGACCATGGAGAAGTTGCCGTGGATTCAGTGGTTTTGTTACACAAACAAAGTGTCTGATTGTTGCACGTAAAAACGTCCAAGTGGGTGATGAAGGTACATAATCCATCACTACACGAATTCCAGTTTTTACCAACAACAGTATTAGTCACGGTTTGCATTTCAGCAACGCGCATACGCTGTTGGGAAGCTCGTAACGTCTTCAATGGTTACTGAAAATGCGATCTGTTACAGTGCTCTGTGTTTTTGTTGGTGCAATTACCCGCCTACCCTCAATATTTGGGTGCACTTCCTAAGTTAGCCTCGACTTTTCTTTTCCCCGCCCCACTTTTGGGCTGATGAAATTTCAACCCCAGCATCGTAACAGAACCGGATTTTTATTTCAACGGATTAACTTAATACCACAGATCCGAAAATAAGAAAACCCAAAAGAAAATAAAAGAAAAATTATCAAACCATTTATTATTTCTGAATTAGCTCAGCTGTATGTCCAACACCAACAACTTAAGCTGCCACATCCACTCATTTCTCTCGCTGGTTTCTTTTTCTCTACCGGATTCTTTTATTTCACCAGTTTCTGTCCCTGTCGACGTCGATTTTGACTGGCAAATTCGTCGAGCACAGTGAGATTTAGCGTGCGGGAACTTCATCAACATCATTGAATCAATCAAATCTTCTATGAAATATCGATTTGGAAACTGGTTTGAGTTTAGTCGATTTCTTATAGAAGGATTGAAACTGATTTCAAATTTTGGATCTGACGATGCTCTATTGGTTAAGGTATTTCACTTGTATCCCTTTGAATTGGAAATTTACAACATCTATAGTCGAAACCATTGAGTGTCAATGATTAAATTTCTGGTTATGAGTATTGAAGGTCTGAATCTCTCAGATCTGTTTGCTGTTGTAGGATTTTTGTTGATTTGTCTGATTTTTGCGTTTGTTGATTGCCATTAGAAATGTAGATGTGTTTTAAGTTCATGGTAGTCTGTATTTCCATGTGATTGTAGGTGTGGTTAGTTCATATATTGTACTCTGGTTTGATAATGTTACACTGAAAAGTTTACACATTAGGTTGATGTACTTTGTCTAGGACATGTTATAGGGCACCAAAGAAATCATACAGAAAATCTAAAACATTACAGCCAACTAGTTATTCATAAGCAAATCCAAAGATAAACAAGCAAAAACATTACAGCCTCCATAGACTTAAAATAACACTCTGAAACTGAAAACTGCTTATTTCCTTGGCCTGCATCGAAATTTATGTCAGAGATCATAGTCAGTGACCGAGCTACATTCTCCACTTCCCTGTCCTGCAATCTACTAATGATATATAGACTAAGGGAAACAACTCTAAGTTCTCGACTGTTCAACCAAGCATCCTTCCAAAGCATATATTTCATTCCTATACCTCCCAATCTATTTGGCCTGCAATGCCTTGTTCTAAAACTTCAACTTCTTTATACCCACACCACCACTAGAATACCTAGACACTTCAATAACAATCAAAGAAACTACAACAAAATTTCCTTAGCCTACATTGAAATTTATGTCAGAGATCATCGTCAGTAATTGAGCTACATTCTCCACTTCCGTGTCCTGCAATCTACTAATGCTATATAGACTAAGGGAAACAACTCTAAGTTCTTGACCGTTCAATCAAGAATCCTTCCAAAGCATATATTTCATTCCTATACCTCCCAATCTATTTCGCATGCAATGCCCTGTTCTAAAACTTCAACTTCTTTATACCCACACCACCACCTTCATTCTAACAGGATTATCCTAAGAACAACAGTTGCAGTAATTATCAACAATAATCAGAATTCTCATGATTGGACTATACAGAATTCTCACCACACATCAATTTAACAGTAATTCAAACAAAAATTAAACCATTAATTTTAACTTAATGTATTAAACCCCCAAAATATTTAACTTCAAACATGCAACCAATAACAGTATCCCAAAATATAAATCCTTAAGCACAAAATAACTTAAAAAAACACAACATTGTTTAGGAATGGAAGAGAGACTGTAAAGCCATAAGAATAGCATACCCAATGTACTGCAGCACCATCATCCCTAAAAGTTTGTTGATCAATTGGGGATCAATAACATGTTGCATGGGCAGGAATCTCCCCACATTCCTTGATCTCCCCTGGATCATCTCTATTTCCTTCATGAATCTGCTCTTTCTTCTTTCTGCAGCTGGCCATCTCCTTCTAGGATTTTCATCTCCCTTCCCATCCACTTGATTGTAGAACTCAACAATTGGACCCATTGGATAGGGGATTTGCATGTATTCCTGGAAATGAGATTTTTGATTTCCATGCTTGCAAGGACCTGTGTAGTACATACCCTTTATCTCCATGTTTGCAAGGACCTTTCTGATCATTATCTTAATCTCTATAAGAAATTTTGATTTTTTTAATCTCTTTTATCTCTAACTCTTGGTTTTCTTCTTCTGACTTTGGGTGAATAAGGCTTAATCACTTACTTTTGCAGGAGTGGTTTCTTTTCACATTCCTCTAGATAATAAAAATTAAATAAAAATTAAATAGCTTTTAAGACATTCTTCTTTTTCTGCGTTTTCCTATGTCCAAACATTGGCCATAGGTCAGTGAAAGGCCATAGGTCAATTTTCTTTTCTAGTGTTAAAAACATTTATCAAAATGCACAGGGTCCCAGTATATTATTACTGAACCATACATATGCTACTGTATAACATAGAATAAAACCTCAATTTACAGAACCAAATAGCATAACCATAAAAGCAAAGAAATTTAACACATATATAGATGTCTTTAGGCAGGGCAAACATAGAATAAAAACCCCTTAATTAATCATCACTTCCCTTTCCAGTGCGGTCCCTTGAATCGTCTCCAGCATTCTCCTTAGAATCCTCGCCATCATCCTCCGAGTCAGTCTTTGATACTAGAAAAGTATCATTCGCACCTTTCGCCTCATTCTTCCTGAATATCTCGAGCTTTGCCTGCCAACGTGAAATGAAACGAGCATAACATTCGTCATCAGAGGTTGAGTCACTTGAATATGAATCATCTTCTGCATCCTCCTCTCCTCGCTCTTCAGAACTATCAGAAATATGTTGTACCGCATAGCCTTCTTTACCCATCCTCACCCTCCTTGCCTTCACCACACATTTCTTCCTACTTTCCTTCTCCCGTACCTCATTGAATTTCTTCCTCTCTTCTGGGGATTTGAATAATGAGTCTATAGTGATGAATGTTTCATTAGTTCTTGTAAAAGCACTCTTGCACTTGTACATTTGCTCTTCAACTTTCATTAGTTCTTCTTGAGTCAATTTCCACATGTACTGTAAAAACCTATCCAATCTTTTTGCTCTCTCCTCTAAATTTTTCTTCTCCTCTTCTTCCATTTTTTCCTCTTCTGTCATTGGTTTCTATCCCTTGTCTTCGCTTGACAGTTTTCTCTTCTTGTCCATTGCCACTATGTCTGAAAAAAAATAATCTCTTGCTCTGATTATTTCTTTGTCTAATAGTTCAAAAAAAACAGGAATGTATTTATCCTAGCCCACCCACTAACCCCTTAATGTGCAGTTGAGAAACTGACTGCAATTAATGGCAGTTACATTATGTTTTGTAACTGCCGGACTAGTTTAAGGTTGAAATAAGGAGACTCTCCATTTTCATCAGTAGTAGTATCACTTTCAATATTGAAATCATGGCTGGAGATGATGGAAAAGAAATCAGTGATAAGCAATAAAACTGAAGAAGAGATTCTGTCTTCGAGAAACCAATGGTTGCAGATACTTGATATTCTGACTGGCAATCGAATTGGCAATAGAATGGATCATGATAATAGCACCACGAACTACGATTGGTACTGGGATCTTATCAAGTATAATCGACGGGTGAAGGTGGAGACCTGGGAGGGCAATATTCCTCCCGGGTTTGGCACCATTGTGCCTTATCAAACTCCATTCTTGACTCGATTTCAGACTCCCAATCAAGGTAATACTTCTTCTTATATCCCATTTAATCGTAGTATTAATGAAGTCGGTAGTGGTAGTGGTAGTGGTGGTAGACGTGTTAATGGTTCTCGGGTTGATGGTGGTAATGGTGGGAATGTTGGTGGTGGAAATGATGCAAATTTTGATCCTTTCATTACAAGTAATCTTATTGGTGGTGGTAGACGTGTTGACGCTGGTGGTGCTAATGAGGTGGCTGTGAGTGATGATGGGACCTTTATGATTGATCCTGGTGGTGATGGTGATGGATGGGTGTTACAAGCCATTCATCCACGGTGAGGTACATTTAATGTCTTGGAGGGTGTGGCGGTTGTTGGAGACCGATGGGTGGTCACTGGCGGTCATAGGATGGGGTACGTCGGTGTGTTGCAGTCCGCTTCATTTATTAGGAGAATCCATCAAGAATTGAATACTCCCCTGGATCCTGAAGCCGCATTTACGTTTCCGGTGATGGAGTGGTTGAGTCCTATGGCAGCTGCATTTGCCCATGGTGTTGCTGCAATGGACATGACGCGTCAAGCCGGACGCACTCGACCCTTTCAGGAGGATCAGCCCATGGCCGAAGCACAGCCGGAGGAATCTGGTGTGTCAAGGAAGCGCCAGCGAGAGGAGTAGAGTGTATAGAAAAT
>JAJJMA010315971.1:0-29517 GCA_023529015.1 Papaver nudicaule
AAATTTGATAACCTTCTCATGTTAAGCCTTCCTCATATAGCTTGAAACATATTATTAAACTTCCGCTTGTTTTGAACCATTCTTTCAACTCGTTGTCAAAGAAACACAAGTCTCTGAGGATACCAACATTGCTGGTGGAAATGCTCCAACTGATTGGGCTCTTCTTGAGTTTCCTCATGCTGGTTTGGCATATAGCCCTCCCCATGAAACGATTCTCCCTGGTCATATACTAGTGGGAGTATTTAATGTCCCAGAGAGACAAGTCCCACTGTATGAAAAGATATGGAATCGTCATGGTCACTTCGTCATTGCTGGAAGAAGTACATGCTTCCATACATGTGTTGGTATTGTAACCGACCTTATGAACGCGATTTCAAAGATGGAGGCTACCCCGCTGAGTGACGTGACTAACGAGGCATTGAATGAGGTAGAAGAGTTGATTGATACCTTCAAGACATTCAATCTCAATTTGTTTTGGCTTCAGGCGAGAATCCAATACGTTCGACTGAGGTGCGCTGCTGTTGGTCGATTCACCCATGATTTGGTGAAGCAAGAAGAGAGGAATCATACTGCCATGACTGAGGAACTCCGTAAGTTAACTGAAGAGGTGAAGAAGAAGACAGTTCATATTGCTCTTATAAAGAAGGCAGCTGATGAAGAAGCGAAATCTTCATTAGATGGTTGTTTCTGAAAGGTTTCAGGAGCAAAACATTTTTCTCAGTAGAATTTTGTTTTTATTTGGTTTTATGAACAAAGGGTTTGTAGGAATTGATTATTTCGAACTCATAGGTTTTGAATTTGAATTTTTTGAATTGAATTGTTAAAAGGCAAGAGATTGCTTGCACTTTTATTTTGGAGGAATTGAAAATTACAGGAAATAAATAAACTCTAGTGAATCTTCATATCTTCTTGAGCCATTTGCCATTGACCACCATGTTTGAGAGCCTCTCATGTATTGCACTTATCATGTATCGCGCATCAGGCATGACTCGAGATATAACATAAGGTCCCTCCCAGTTTGCTGTGGACCCCGGAATAGAAGTTACTTTTCGGTTAGTGCGTCGCATAACCTTATCTCCTTCTTGAAAAGCAGCCTTAGGAACCCATGACATCTCAGGTGTCTTTCGCCTATAAGACCGTTGCTTTGACCGAACCCATCTATTGGAAGTGGCCTCCTGAGGTGCCTGAGAGAATTTGATAGACTTGATGCAATCAAGTCCCCATGTCGGAGAACTATCCAATCCTTGTGTAGGGACACGTTGGATAAGATTTCCGTGAAGTAAATAATTCTGAATAAAATACTTCAAGTCACTTTCACGTACCTCTTTGAATATCACCAGAGTTTCGGACCCCACATGGTACTCCAGCTTTCCCACGTTGCAGCTTTCTTGGTCAAACATGAACTCTTGGCCTTTGATGATTATTGGTGAGATTGTAGGCACAAATCTCTTCCCATGGAGCCAGGGACGTCCTAAGATCATGTCGTGCTCCTCATCCTCTTTGATTACATGAAACTTTGCTTTGGTGCGAGCAGAGTCCACCTTTAGGTCCAAAGTAACATGACCATATATGTCTTGGATATTTCCCTTTGAATCTTTCGTAACTGTGGGATAGTAGATGACATCCCGTCGAGAAATCCCAATCGCTTGAAGCGTTTTGATTGGGATCAAATTAACCATAACACCAGCATCAATTTGAACTTTCTTAAGATTTGTACCTTCGAGACGAGCAGAAATAATTGGTATTGGAACACGTTCTCCCGCCATCATCTCTGGTGTGACTTCATCAGGCTTTGACTGAACTTTTTCAGGTACAAGTAGTTCTTTGCCGCTAGCAGTCCAGCTGAGGGCAGCGAAAATGTTTCTTCGCTGACTTCTAGAAAAATGCAAGAGCTCGCATAAATTCTCCATCAAATAATTAGCAGTTTGCTTGACAGATTTTCCGGAGATGGTAAAATTTCGAATGTTGGGTTGATGTTGACATTGAGGTTGATGCTGAGGGAATGGATTCTTATGCACGCCCTCAGTCCCCAAGTTCAACTCTCCTGACTCGATCTTTTCGTTGTAGATTTGCTTGAGTCGATGGCACTCGCTGGTGGGATGATTAACGAATCTATGAAAATGACAATACTTGGGATTAGTCATTTCCTGTGCCGTAGGCTCTCTCCGTACATGAGGTAACTTGACAGCACCATCTTGAATCCATGCTTCTAGGAGTTCTATCACTTCATCCATGGTACAAGGGAAATCAGGAACTTTAGGAAATTCTCTTGGCTGTCGTGGTGCTTTTGGTGCAGGAGCATTAGCTGGGACCCATGCAGGAGCCTGAGATTGAGTTGGGGCCGCACGTTTTAGTTGTGGGGCTTCAGGAGTAGGCGCCTTCCTCTTAACACCTTCATACAGCATGAACTGAGGGAAGAGAACTATATTGCTTGTTGACGAGTCGCTTGCTGGCACGTGTTTCACCACGACTTTCTTCAGCTTTCACAGGCTTGGGCCTTTCTAGTAACGCAGGTGCAGTAGTGGCGGATCGTTTGGCGGACTTATGGAGCTTGGTGAAATTATTAATATCCAGATTCTCCAATAAGGCCTGATATACTGGTATCATTCCATTGATGCAAAGCTCCACTAACTGCAACTCTGTCACGTTTGGATCATTGCAATCCACTGAACGAGTTCTGAACCTCGTCACATAATCATCTGGATGCTCATTGTTTCGCTGATAAAGTCTTCCCAAATCGGAGAGAGTGAGTTGCTCAGACACAAAGAAATACTTCTTGAGGAAAGCATTAACCATCTGGCTCCAGCTGAGGATGTTGTTGGGAGCTAGATTATTATACCAAGTGTACGCCTTTCCCGTCAGAGATTTCGAGAATTCTTTGAGACATACAATTTGGCTTCTTTCATGTATTCCCAATGATTCTAGGAAGCGAGATATATGTTCTCGGGCATTCCCAATACCATTATACATCGAGAATGAAGGCGTGACATATCCTTCAGGAAGGGATTCACGTTGAATTTCAATTGGATATGGAGGTGATGACGATGAAACAAATCTGAATTATCCACGCTCTTAGCTTGCAAGAGATTCTGTAAATCTTCACGAGTAACAAAGTTGTGTTGAGAACCCGTGCTTGGCTCACGTGTGGTGTGGACACGAGTGTCTTGATCATCAGGGATAACATGAATCTGAGAAGGACCCGCCCTGTTGGAATGAGCTAGGGGATCTGCACGTGCAAACCCTGGGTTTGTTGGAGGCGTCATCTTCTCTGAAAGTGTCCTTAAGCAAGTCAGCAACTCCATCTGGGTTTTCACCATATTATTTTGACTTAAGGCTAGATCTTGTTGGGTCTTCATGAGATTCACGATGCTAGGTGAGTCTTCAGTACTTCTTGTTTCTCCTGTGTGGGGCCCGAAGAGAAAAGCTTCTGTGTGGCTTGAGAGAGGAGTGTAAGGAGTAGGAGAGATAGTGGTAGTGGTAGTCCCCACCATATGAGATAGGGGGGACGTGATATTGGATAGGATAGGCGTGGTGGAACCCACCACAGGGGATAACATGCCCAAGGGAGAAGAGGATAAGGTGGACCCTATCTGGGTTGAGGCAGACACAAAATTAGGGTTTCTGGTTGTGATAGGGTTCACGTTTTGGGTGGTGGGTCCAGCAGAGGTGATGGCGCCACTAACTTGGGTATTTGTGACCCCACTTGCAGTAGATGAACTCGTGGGACCACTAGGGATATTTGGAGAATTTGTGCTCTCTGAACTCTGCCTCCTGGTTTCAACCATATTTTCTTACAACTGAGATAATGACCTCCCATTGTGGTCGCCAAATGTTTTAGGTGTAAAACAATAAAGAGAATCTGAGGGGTAAAGTGTGAAGGGTGATGATGTATTAAGAAGTTGTAATGGTATTCGAGAGGTTAAGATCGAACAAGACTCGCCTAAACCAAGAAATGGCCGTTCGAGTATTGCTTCGGTTACAAGAAGAGGATATAGGGTTGGTTTAGGGAGGGAAGCAGAGAAAGATGAGATCAGCGAATTGCTATAATTTCTGTGATGTTGATGATTAAATTGCTAAAAAAAAATGGATATTCAGTTCTCACTAGATATTGAATGCTGAATGAGAAGAGTTAATCAATTATCGATGAGATAGATTGATTATACTTGCACTGAATTAAACTGTTGAACTTGTCTGTTCTTGTTGTTGTTTCCAAACTGGTCGAGTGACCTATTTATAGCAATAGAATTCCAATTGATCTCGTAAGAAGTGGAAGAAGTGGAAGAGTGGGAGTGAGGAGTGAGTGGGGTCAGTTGTTAAGAGTCTTGCGCCTAATAATAGGGAAGACTAACAACCCACTACCTTATCCCATCTTTCCAGCAACGTTCACACGACTTAGTGTCTTTCCCGTTGAGTGATTGAGCCGTTGCAATCACACATGCCGTAGACCGCCAAACCAAAACCCTAAAGAATATCCCCCCATGTAACTAACTTGATTCTCGTAAGATTTGTTAAATATTTGTTAAGTCAAAGATGACTAGGTGCAAGTCGTACCAATTACTGGTAAACTCGGGACTTTGCAATAAGATAGAGATTTAAGCGATAAGCTTGTGTATCTCTTTGAGATTTGGTCTAAGGATTGAGCCGGGCAATCGCCATTTAAACCAATGAGATAAGTCTAAGGATTGAGCTATGCAACCGCCATTTAGACTGAGAGGATTTCAACAACTCTCTGAGGCAATAGTCAAGTAAATACGACTTTTGATTTGCCATAAATATGAGAAATTGGCTTGTGGCATGTAATGCACCAATTCTCTGAGTAATGAAGACATATGAATGTCCAAAATAATATAATTCATAGCCATGAGTCATGATTAAGAATTATAGCACTGATTTATAGAAGCAAGTCTATAATCAGGAAAAATAGACGAGTGACGCTAACACGGCGTAGCCACCATCAAGAATGCATAAGCATTGCCAATCCAAGACCTAAAGATAGGCCACAATAATAATAATAAGCCATGTTACATAGCATAATAATCCTATTAAGAAGTTAGGCATAGGACGTTTGAGGATGGGCCATAACATTACGTTATTTTCAGATTTCTAGACATCTTGCACGTTGTCCATTCATAAAATCACCCAGGCCAGCCTATATTCGATAAAATACCAAAATTTTAGTATGTTATAGGGAACTCACAGAGGAAATACTTTCGTGAAGGAAGCGCCCCTAATTGTTCACGTATTGGACTGTAAAAATCGTCCTTCAAGGAAATTCGTAATCTGCCAGATTTCTGAATTTGATTAGGAAACTAGAGTATTATGGACTCATTAAAGTCCATAATCCTCTAGGACTTGGATCAGCGGGATCCATAAGTAGAGGAGAGGCTAGGGATAGATATACTTTAGCTCTAAGAGAGCAAGGATAGTCGTGAGAGAGGACGGCCATGGGCCTCCATGAGTACAAGCGAGAGAAAGCCATAAGACCTCCACAAATTAAGCGAGGGAAAGCCATAAGGCCCCCATAAATTAGTCGAAGCATGGTCATGAGGCCTCCAAATATTTGGCCAAGGCACGGCCTTGGGCCTCCAAGAGTTTGGCCAAGGAATGGCCATGGGGTTTCATGAGTTTGGCCAAGGCATGGCCGTGGGGCGTCCAAGAGATTAGGCGAGGGGATGCCGTGGGCATCCAAAACCTAAGGAAGGGGAGATGCGTGGGCACCCAAAGACCAAGCAAGAGGGATGCTTGGGCATCCAAAGACTAGGCAAGGGGGTGGCGCAAGGCCCCCAAGAAGTTAAGCAAGAGTGATGCCGTGGGCATCCAAAGATAAAGCCAAGCCATAGACGTGGATACCCAAAGACTAAAGGAAATGATGGCCGTGGGCATCCAAAATCAGGCCAAGGTAATGGCGTGGGCACCCAAAATCAGGCCAAGGAGGTGGCGTGGGCACCCAAGTGCCAAGGCAAGCTAATGGTCGTGGATATCCAAGGTTAGGGCAAGCTAATGGCGTGGATATCCAAAGGCTAAGGCAGGCGATGGTCGTGGGCCTCCAAGGACTAAGGCAAGGAGAATGCCGTGGGCATCCAAGGATTAGGCTAGGGATTGTTGTGGGCATCCAAGAGGTAGACAAGGAGAATGACGTGGGCATCCAAGGATGAAGGCAAGCTAGTGGCCTGGGCCTCCAAGGATTAGGAAAGCTAGTGGTCGTGGGACTCCAAGGAGGTGGCGTGACTTGCCTAGGGTATGGCTCGAGCATGAGCTAGGCTAATGCGCATGCATAGGTATTTTAACGTGTAGGCTAGGGATATGGACCATGCTACTAGGCTAGGGTCGTGAGATATTAAAATATGGCTAATGGCAACCAAATATCTTATCCCTATCGTAAAAATAAATTCATACCTTATCTCGAGCTATTCCAGGATGCCAGAAATTGATGCAAAATTACTCCTGTGACCTCCTCGCCAAAAACCACCATCAACACCTGTGAAAGAGTTTAATTGGGTTTTAATTTGATTTGATGAGGGTGGTTGCTTTTTTATTTTATTTTATTTTATTTTGATACAGATGGGGGTGGTTGCTTTGAGAATATGGGTTACTTATTAGGCAGGTGGAAACATATACTGCCGGGTTGGGGGTAAACCAAAGGTCAGATTGTTTAAAATCCTCAGTAAATTGTTTTATTTTGTTCATTTTCAATTCCTCAGTCAAGTAAAAGTAGTTTTTCTTCCCCTCCTTTTCTTCATTTAAGATGAACAATCCCAAGCTTAATCCAGATTTTGTTAATAATCCTTGCAGGGCAGAATATTTTAATAATCCTTGCAGGGCAATCATCAGAAAGCATGTGATCGAAAACAATGGTCAGATGTACAAGCAAGGTTTGGATGGAACTTGGTTGCCTTTTTCTTCTTCTAAGTCCAATAAGCCAAGATGGTGGGACGAAGATCACGAGTATAATGGTGTACCAGTTGCCAGGAATCCATATCATGTGCCTGAATGGGTCGACGGTGGTATTAGTGCAAGTGAAAGAGCTAGAACAGAACAAGCACCAGAGCAGGAAATAGTACCAGCACAAGCAGCTGCACCAGAACCAGAGGTGATCAACTTGGATCCAGAACAAGCACCAGAGCATGAAATAGTATCTGAGATCAAGAGGATTGCAGTCAACAGAAGCTTCAAATTCTAGATCACAAGGTGTCTGTTGCTGGAACTTTGGAGGTTCAAAGTGCATAGGAGTTGGTCTTGATCCTGACGAGTAAGGTTTTTTCTTCTCTTATTTGTGGTAACCGGATATGTTATTTCTCGCTTTTTTTTCTCGTTTTATTGTTGGTTGATACTAAGACATGGTGGTGTTATAATCTTTTGTTTTTGTTTTTGTTTTTTCTTTCTAAATTGTTATCTTTGTTGTTGTTTCTCTTTAACTCATTCATGTTGTGTAGATTTAGGTTAAGGGTATAATTCATTGTTGTATCGATTTAGATAGATAACTGTACCTTCTAAACATACATCAATGACATCTTGTTTTCTTCTTAGAAAACTAGGGGTGTGTCTGGATTCATGGGCAACAATGCACAAGATTTTCCATATCTTCTGTGGCCTCTGTGTTAAAGTTGTTGTCATGTTTCATTGAATTATCAAATCACTAGAGTCTGCAAATCACCAAACAATAGGTTAGCTATATAAGAGTATCCATCTGATTGACTTCTTAGACAGGGCATAGATATTTTCATAATTATTTTGAGATTCCTTTCTATAATTTTTGAGTTGACAGCCTTAATTTTTTTTATTATAAGAGAGGTGGTCTCGGTCATAGCAACTTCCCAAAAACTTTATGTTATAAGAAGTTTAACCTTTGCTTGCTATAACTTGCATTTCGTTCCCACTGACCAGTTGTATTCTTAGTATTCTTCTATAACAACATTTGTTCGAAAATGGTGAAGAGGGTATCAAGCAATCAGTTGTGTGAGGTTGGTAAGAAAAAGAAGAGAGTTGAAATAATGGAGAAGACTAAACCAAGTTCCCTACAAGAAGCCAAATATATTGTTGGTAGATTGTCATTTGATGATCTACAGAAATTGATTAATTATGCAAATGGCATCCGCGAAGAGGACAAGCAGGTTTCTGATGCTGGGAAGAATTTACGTTGGTCGGAGATTTGTGCAGAAGACGACACTGATATAGGTG
Organism: Papaver nudicaule; assembly: GCA_023529015.1. Lineage (NCBI taxonomy): Eukaryota > Viridiplantae > Streptophyta > Magnoliopsida > Ranunculales > Papaveraceae > Papaver > Papaver nudicaule. The sequence continues at coordinate 8,179 of JAJJMA010315971.1, forward strand.
CTGGAAAAAAAATATGTTGATGATTTTACTGCAGATGAACTACAAGAGTTTGTTGACTTTGCAGTTCATCAGTTGGGTATTCTCGAGCTCTGGGAACAAATGGAACAAATGAAAGAATCATGAGGGATCGAGGGGGTACAACTACTACTAAAATCCAACAGTTGTGTTCTTCTATCTTCGCCAAATTCGACACTTTGTTGAGCTCTTTAATGGCAAATTAGTTTCCTGTTTTTTTGTTTTCGATGCTCTTCTATATCATTGTGCACCTTCTGTTCTATGAATGTCTGTCGATCATGTTTGTAATGTTTGTCGACCTTTATTTGCTATTGTGGAGTTCAGAATTTCGTTGCTTCGTAGTATGAATCGCTTTCTTCTCACATATAGTGGTTTGAATCGATCCTAAATTTTACAGACTGCAAAAATCAATTAGAAACTTAAAGTTGTGAGCAAATTCCAGTTAGTGGGAGATGGTAGTAGTCTCTCAAATGCCTCAATCCCAAGTTTCAGCCTTCCTTGAGATTTTCAGACGTTTGGTACACACCTTAAGGTTCATGGGAAGTTGTAGAAGCAATCAGAATCATTGACAGTGTCAAAATGTTGGTGTCAACATGTCTAGCCCTCAAACAAGAATAAAGTCGAAATTTACTAAGCAAGGAGAGACTAACAGTTAATGAAATAAACACCTAGATCAAATAATCCTTAGTGCTGTGGTGGTGTAGTCCAATCCATGCCGAAGATATCTCTTCCCCACCAAAAATCCTTGATCCAGAAAGGTTCTTCCTGAATTTGAGTGGGTCGTGGCAGCTGCCGCATCATCTGTAACCATAGATTGTGGTTTGAGAAATAAAAGACGTAGTAATTCTTCCTGCTTCCCGGGGGATGATAAAATCGAACTTCAAATTTTTCCGCCGCAAAGTTGTACGTCTGACACATGTGTTGTTTCATCAATGCAGGAGAAATGGTGAAGTCTTCGTCGGTGAATTTCCCGATTAACATTCTACTGAACAGTGCGTGCCATTCCTTTGTTGCATATTCGTGACAGTATGCCATTTCTTTTTTCTAGTTTAGATGTCTGAAAATGCTCTCAATGGAGAAGAAGAAGTCGTCGGTTGGAACCGTTTTGTAATGGGTGTTTGCTTTAATACTAGTGTTAGTTATGCGAAAACTCTACATGTAGAGATGTAGAGAGGTAGAGAAGAGAGAGATAGAAAGAGAATTGTGAGAAAAAAATTAGTAGGAGCCCACAAAATAATCCAATGGTGCACCCCCTATAGATCTGAGGGTGGTGGTGGTGCCACATCACTCTCTACATCTTCTCTCTCTTCTCTACTCTCTACACCTAGGAGCTCCATTAGTTATGATTCAGTTATATCTGACATGAATCGTTTAACACATGAGAAGACTCTATATATCTGACAGGAGACAAGAGAAGACTCTACAAAACAATTGAGTGTATGCATGGAGAAGCGGTTACATGATAAGACTCTACAAAACAATTGAGGTATGGAGAAACGAGTACTAATGATGAAAGGTTGGGTAATGTGGTAACCCTTCCCAAATAAACAAACTTTTTGATAGTATTAGAAGAAGGAAGAAAATATGAGAAACACGCAAAATCACCGTTGAAATGGAATCATATTTGATTTCATTGATCTGGTATATCTTTTACATTCCATAATTAGTGGTCAAACACCACTGCACCATCATAGTCAACGCATTTTGTGGAGAATAGATACACATAAATCTAGCATGCTGCAATTTTCTCTACATGCACTTGAGGTGCGGTCTACTAATTAACTTTCTTAAAAAATGTGAAACTATTTTTTAAAGCCCAGACCTTTGGTATTATCCCCTAAAACCAAATCTTTGTAGCTTTATTTTTTTAAACGCAGACCTTTGGTATTCCCTGAAACTGAAAATCTATCCATGAATCTTTCACCAAAAGCAGCTACGATCATCGCAAAGCAGGCAATCGACATCAGTATTTATATCATCATCCTGCCAATTGTCCTTCGGATTTGCGCTTAGTGATTTCTAAAAGGGCAATCTCAGTTTGAAGGTGAGAAAAACTGCCTCATCCATCTACTCTAACTGATATTATGCCACCATATTTGTTCATAAGGCCACAAATAGCTATTAGACATACATGCAAAAACAGTTGAAGGTTTTTGACGATTAAATTAGTTATGGTAGTATGGATTTGCTATTTTATTAGCCTTTTTTTTCCTTGGTATGGTAACTGGCGGAATATCTTTCGATTTTTGTTTGGTTTCATGCTTTTGATACTTCACTTTTGTTAAGAAGCTTCCAAAAATGGTTTCATGATTTTACCATCACAATTTCATGGATTTTTTTTTTTACTAGTCTGAAGCTGCAAGAATCTTATGTTGCTCTTTTTAATTGGCTGCATGTGGCAAATGATTTTTATCGCAGCTGAAAGCATTGTACCAATTTGTTGCATGTCAGAAACGCCCACAGTTAGTTCTTAGAAATCCATTGTTCGAATTGAGACATTTGAACTTTAATTAATATTCCTGACTGAACACCACACAGTTTTGGTGTTATTGAATCTTGCAAACTTGCTATGTATAATAGATACGGAGAGTTGGGAACTGTGGATTACATTTTCACATAGCCGTGGATGGCGTAACAGATACGAAAAGGATATTGTGCCTTTTAATCAGTTGAATGTCGCATTCAATCAGATTTGAAAGCCTTGGACTAATCAGCATGCCGTAAACATCCCCTGTTATTTCACTAATTCAGACACATACATAAATTTGAAATCCCATGTACATTACACAGGATTCTGCAAATTAACCTCATAGTCTTGCATTTGTTGTCTGCAGTAGTTCACAATGGTGGCGACGCTAGTTTGTGACTGGCTATGGCATTTACCACTCTCGGACTGGAAAATTGTAAAGGAGTTTGGTCTTGAGAAGATAGTTCATTTGGCCAAAATAGAGATTCCATAATCTATTCCTAATTACCTTGCAGGGTTATGGAGGAAAGAAATACGGGTGCTCCGAATCAATGATTGTGATTTCTGTCCAGTCGTTGAAGAATTTTTATTCTTCTTTGATCATAAACTGAAGAATAAAATAGTCCTACCGCCTATTGAACCCCTTATAGTTCCCAGAGACTTAGCCAAGTTCCTCTGTATATATGAAGATGAAGCCATGAATCTGATAAACGACTCGGAATTAAATGTGCGTTGGATTTGTGAGGACTTGCGTGATCACCCTAATCCCATCGTTAGGGGTAGAGCTTTTGTGTTGGCTTTTACCGGCCAATTCCTCTTCAACAATGGTTGTGGAATATGTCCATTGGAAGTTGTGCCCATATTGATTCAAGCTCTCAATGGTCTGTCCATTGTACCACTTGTTCTAGGACAATTGCTTGTGTCCCTGGATAAATTTCAAAGCAGGGGTTATCTCAGTGTCCAACGTTATTTGCGGTACGTTTTAGTTTTTTATTACCATCTTTTATTCTCAAATGTTGTCGTATTGTTTCCGCTACAATTTAAATATTTATTGCAGGTATGGGCACTGGAGCACATGAATTTTCTGGAATTCGACGAGCCCATGCAACCTGGTCCTCTTTCAAATTTTTATGAACGTTACATGCATAGCTACTGCGTGGATGTTGTTATATCTGTCAGAGACGTCAGGAGATGGGCAATTGGAAACATTCTGGCTGCCATAAATGCTGGGCATTGGAAGAGCGGATCAGTTCGTGCAAAGTTCATCGTTTGGAGAATTCCGCACTGGAATTTCGAGCCCCTGATCTGGTCTACTAAAGAAGAAACCTCCTATGTTGTGCTTTCATATCTCAAGAAACTAACTTACTATGTCCCAGCCCTTGTCCTAAGACAGTTTGGTTTTCTCCAGACCCGACCCCCAAGAAGAGGGTTACGGCCAATGTTGCTATGCTTGTCGCAGGAAGCACTGCATAGCGTTAAAGATGGCCTAAGCGCCAAAGGTGGTCGAGTTGCTTTCCCGGGTAACCTAACTCCAATCGGCCCTGCTAAGAATTACGACAGAGAATAGAAACTATGGCGGGGCATGGAATTGCCTTATACATCCGACGATGAGTATGATACCTGATGAGCGCATAAATATTACATATTTACTCTCATATTTGCATAAGCGAGAAACCGATATTTGATTAATAATAGTGCAAGAAAATACAAGTGAATCCGACAATAAAACAAGAAAGTAGGCAAAAAGAAGTCTCTAATGCAGAATTACTGGAGGCGGGCTCTGCTGTTTCTAAAGGAGCTATAGGAGCAGCCACGAAATAACAAAAGGGTTACAGAAGTACTGGAGGCAATCCTTCTCTTTAATAATCTCTACTTGGGGCAGCCTCGCTATAAGGATCCAAGCTGCTCGATAAGGGCTAGCCCCTTCTTTGAGTTTAAACAGACGGTTCTTTTTCTCTCCTCTTCAGGATGCAAACACGATCAGAGCTTCTGGACCACCAAAGATGAAGCCATGGTCGAGAGTCCGTTACAAGAGTTAACAGAGGATTTAGAAGGCGAAGAAGGAAATGGAGCTGGTGGTTCGATTTTGTATGCATTTGAAGGCAGTGAAAAGAAACAGAGAAGAAGAAGAATTTGCGCTGCTGATTTATGGTGATTGAATGGCTTGTTTAGTGTCCTGGATGGGAATTGAGTCATGGGTCTGTGTTGAAATCAACTCTACATTGAGAGAACTCGAGTTTGGGTTTCTTGCCGAGATACAGGAAGTTTGTGTTGAAGCTTCTGCTGTTGATTTATATGGCTTCAATTGATGATGAGTTAGAGTTCTGAATGGATATGAAATGATGGGCTTTGTCTATGTATAATATTTGCAGGGACGGAGAAATTATCAGCCCTTGGAAATCAACCAGAGAGAAATCCCTCCTGCAGTAGCAACACGCACCTAAGGCGTTTGTTAAAATGTCTGAACGACAGAGGCTGAAGCAGTTTCCACTAAACTGGGTTCTTTGCAAGGCTCAACTATGTGCTGGCGAGTACCTGGGAAGAATTGAACAAGGGGTTAGAAATCAAGACAAATAAGGGAACTTGGCTGGTGGTACTGACTTGGTTTAGGTGCTATGGTGTTTGTGTATCAAGGGTTCGAATCAAGGGGACGAATTTCTGATCACTATAACAGTGGGTTGTGCCATGGTTTGCAGAATGGTGAATATGGTTGCGTATGGAAAAGGTTCAGGAGGTGTAGCTGATGGTGGCTGAGTTCAGTTGGAAGCAAGGATGAATGTAGATGACCTGAAGTTGCTGCCGTCATATGTGGAGATTAATGGCACTGGTGGAGAGAGTTCAGGCGTGAATGGCTGTAGCCAAACCATTGGGTTCAGAGAGATTTTGGAAGACAAGCAAGGTTAAGATATGTTCACTGAGTTCACAGTTGGGTAAGATTTGATTGGCTGTAGAAGTCCTTGTTTGGTACGGAATGAGAAGAGGAGTTAGTGGATATGTGGCACTGTGGTGGAGTAAAGTTTGGGCTTTAGTGTACGGGTCCAGAACAGAAATCTTCTTGGTGGCGGTGGATAGTTCAGTTTCTTACGGAAGGGAATTCCAATATCGAGCAGAAAAGCATCAGGAGCAAAAGATATAAAAGGGGGAGCAGCTGCAAACAAAAGACAGACCCCAATAGGGGAAAACTAGGGTTTTGTGTCTTGTTTTCTTCTCATCTTTTTTATGGTTTTTGAGAAAGCCATAGGTTGCTAGTTCTCTTGTTAGGGTGAAAGGATGAAGTTGTAGAATGATTTTCTTGTGTTCTTGAACAATGGGTTTTTAATAAGTGCTTAAATTCATGTTTGTGTCTCTCTCAATGTTTTACTCCCTACATGATTTTTCATGTTCTATGCCAAGTATAGTCCATCGTTAGATTGTTAGAAGAACTCGTTGAACCTCAAAATAATTGTTTTATGAATTTCCTTTGACTAGTTATGCCAAGTATATCTAGTGCTTATAAATTCTATCTTAGGTTGAGAACAACAATTCTTTGCATCTTTTATGATACCCTTGTGATTGAATACAATTAAACCACCTGCAACGGATTCCCAAAACCTTAACGTTTTCACAACCTTGATTTCATCTTTATTGATTTCTCGCTCTCGTTTTGTATTCTATATATTTCTAAATTCTACAACAAGTATCTCAAACATTCTCTGTGGGACAACCCGTACTTGCCGTTGTCTACATCTTCGACACCGTGCACTTGCGGTATTACAAGAGTCGGTTTTCCGACTGATCAATACCGATCTATAGATTTCCCCTTCGTTTTTTTCTTGAGGTACGCACACACTGTCATCATATGTGGGAAACTTTTTGAGTTTAAACTTTTTGGGTATATATGTATTCGGCGTAAGTGAATGGTGCAAGTATTTTGGGTATACTCTTTTATGGTTTTCAGTCTCTTCTTTTATATATGTAGTCTCTTCTCATTTTGTAAAGAAGAAACTCTAAACTTTAATATACGGAGTATGTAGCTTCAGCAGGATTTAGAGCCCTGCTATTATATCACTTTGTTAGTATCATTTTAAAATAGTTGAGCTTTAATGCAAATTATCCATTGATGTTAGGGTTGAATAGAGGGATTGGGATAGTTAAGAATATCATCGAAAAGTCTCCTCGATGGTAAGGATAACCCTGGGCTTAAATCTTGATTTGATTCTTCTGGTCAATGTGTAAGTTAATATGTACATAAGTTAATCCAAACTGATTGGCTTAGGAATAAAAAAGTATAGTTAAGCCCAACTGCAAAATACGTATGTGATAGATCCTAGGCCTTATCAGATTTATCTTGGGCTGTAACCTAAATTAAGCCCATCGTTGCTGTGTAAGTTCTAAATGATCTTATGGACTAGAGGGCTTACCCAGATGGTTGAGCCTGGTTCATGCACCTAAATATTAGCTCGCGGACATGGGCCCCTGACCCGGTTCAGAGGTCCGTCCATTTTTTTTGTCACGTACCCTTAGATAAGATAGATCGCGTGGCAATATAACCATATTTAGGCAGCTCAACTCTTATTGTCCTCGAGTGGCTATAGGTGCTGGCTATGGACACCAACAAGTATGTAGAATTGGTGAGTGTCGAACTGAAACCTCTACATTGGACACGCAGAGTAAAAATTGATTTCTTCAAGTGTCTACTAACCCATATTTTGGCACTTTACATCATTTTTGTCCTAGAGTAGCTACAGATGCCGGTTGTGGACACCCAACAATAATCTCGAATTGGAGAGTGTCGAATGAAAACCGACACGCTGAGAAAACAATTATTTCTTCAAGTGGCAATCTACCCATATTTTGGCACCTTACATCTTATTGTCCTGGTATGGCTATTGAGCTGTCTATGGACACTCGAGGAAATCTCTAGTTGGGAAGTGTCAAATGAAAACTCCAACAGTGGACACGCATAGAAATTATCGAACATCTTGACGTTGCTATCTACTGGTAGATCGACACTGGCAATAACAAACACAAGCTCAACGTGCCTTTATGATTCCCGAAGGCTACTGAATCAACTTAGTCAATTCTATGGGGTTGGAAATACCCTTAATTATTTCCTAGTTCCTAACCCCAAATATAGAGATGGATATTTATTTTTCCATTTTCTTTTAAAGGTGGTCTTATTCATAAACATTCGCAGGATTATCTTTTGGCAACTCAGATCTTATTATGTTTTCATATCTTCTTTAGATTCATTGTTAATACTAGAGCTTAATCTGTCCATTTCGTTATCAATCTAATACTGTTCTTATGCATTAAAATGATGATTTTTCAAAACCATCAAACAGTTTTTTATATCTTCATGGCTAACTAAATTACCACGTTTCCCCATTGCGTTTGCAGGAAATGGTTGGATCTTCAATGGTGTTTGCCACTTTCTCTGTGTTGGCGTATGTGTTTGCAGCCACTAGTGTTCATCTAGTTTTAGTTAAGCAGTTCGAGCGTTTGCTCTCATGGTTATTCAGAGTTACAGTTTTTGTTTCATCTTCTTCATTCAACAGCACTGAGTCGGGGATCGGTTTCAAAATCCAGTTTTGGCGCTCTTCTTGGTTTCTCAGAATTTCAAAAATCTGTTGCAAATTTAGGAAAGTCAGGAGGAGATATAGGAAAGTTCCAAAAAATAAAAGATCTGCATTAAATACTTTGATAGTTATTACTTCATTAGTCATATACCAATTCAATGGAATTATTTTGTCCAGCCGAGTCTCTAGGCTTCAAGAAACATAAATAAATAAAGTCAGAAACCCTAAACCCTTCTATACATCTCTAGAGAACCCTAAACCTAAGAGCATACAGTCAACAACAATGGAAGCTACAACTATGCCAACAAGCTCAACAAAGGAGGTCTCTCAAATCACTGAAAAACTCCATGAAACAACAATTGATAATGGTAAAGCTGCTCTAGTTCAACAGGATGATAATAGTCTAGAGGATGAGGAAGACTCAGAAATCTACCTGGTGGGAACAATAGTTGCAGAAGGAAGGCTGACAGAGAAGATGGTACAGAGACACATTGGCCGCACATGGGATTTCATCCCGGAAGGAGAAGTGTCAGTGGCTGAGATCGAAAAAAATGTTATGGTTTTTACCTTCCAAAACTGGGAGGTTGTTAAAACTATATTTCAAGGTAGACCATGGAGTATAGATGGTAATATGGTTATAGTTCATATTTATGACCCAACTGCTACTTATAAAGAACTCGACTGGGATACACATGAGATGTGGATTTGGCTGGATAAACTCTTACCAGAACACAAAAATCAAAAAGTTGTTAAAGATATGGGAGCAACGATGGGAGAAGTGGTGGCTGTAGATCCCCCTGTTGGAAAGCCAGCTGTTGGTGACTGTTTCAAGGTGTGTGTTATAATTAACTTAAGTACCACTTTACTTAGGGGAGCACTCGCCAAAACCAGAGCTAAGACAACAAAATGGTATCGTTTCTTTTATGAGAAGCAACCTCATCGAATCTGCAAGGAATGCTATGTGGTCAAGCATGTCAGGAACAAGTGTCGTGATAATAAGCAAAAGATGGAGGAACAACATCTTATACCTAAACAGTTTGGTCCAGTTGCCAGTTCTAACAGAAAAGCCAACCTGCAAATTGGAATTACGCCTGCTCATAGGCAAACAAGAGGTGTGTCTAAGCATACACCATTTGTACCCCCTAAGGATGGCCTAAGATTCCAGGAGATGGAGGAGGAAAAGGAGTCAACTAAAGATATTGAGATGAGTGATACCATTAATGCTAGAGCTGTGAAGAGACCCCGATCAGTTGGTACAATAGGGAATGGAAGTACAAACAACAATCGTAACCTGAATAACCAACAAAAACTCGCATCAGTGGCACTAGCTTCGCAGAGTACTCCAGTTGTGGGAAGATTCAACCATTCAATGCAAACTGAAGGGGAATCTCAGGTAATTTCTAGAGCTAAGTCAAATCTAGTCAACAAATTTAAAATTTTTTCTTGCATTGTCTTCAATCAATTAGATCATTTGTTCTTCCCATCAAAATCAGTGCTCCTCCAAAAACTTAGTTTTCTGAGTTATTGTTATCATTATGGTCATGTATGTTTGAACCCTTTAAAGACACATTTATTGCACATAGGGATTTACATTCAGTTCCACTCTCAATATAAGTCTTATTGTCTAGATTTCGAGTCGCATTTAAGACCCATCTTTTATAATACAGCACAAACAGTAGCATTAAAAACTCCTCTCAATCTCATAATGAAAGTATTTGCTTGGAACTGTCAGGGCTTTAATGGGAAGACAACAAGGGATCATCTTAAGTATTTGTGCATCAAAATTAATCCAGATATAGTCTTTATATCAGAAACAAAAATTGATTCTGATAAAATTTTCAGATTAGCAAAACCTCTTAACTTTCCTAACAAGGTGTACGTACCTTCTGTGGGACGTAAAGGGGGCCTATTATTCTTATGGAAAGATGGATTTGAACTAGAAATCATGCACCAATCTAAGAATATGATACACAGTTTAGTTAGACACGACCCTGCTAAGCCGGAATGGTTATTATCCTGTGTGTATGGTACCCATCATCCCCAAGATAGAAAATACCTCTGGAATTACATTAGTGAATTGGGAGAAGCTATGAACCAACCATGGGTACTCATAGGTGACTTAAACTTCACTTTTAATGCCAATGAAAGGAACACAAAGTCAGCAACATCTAGTTCTAAGTCATCGCATATTATACAGATCCTACAACAATGTGGGCTATCTGACTTAGGTTATAAAGGAAAATACTTCACTTGGTCAAGTAACAAACATGGAACAGGTAAAATCAAGAGTAGATTGGATAGGGCAGTTATCAACAATGAATGGACTTTAGCTTTTCCTGATTCTCATTTATTGCACTTGCCCCAACTTGGTTCTGATCATACTCCCATCTTACTTAATATGTATAATCATGTATACACACCCTGTAAAAACTGGAAGTTCTTTGGTTGTTGGTTATCTAACCCTACCTGCAGAGATCAAATCATGGAAGCTTGGAGTTCTTACAGTACAGGGTCTGTTGCTCACCAATTCGATCATAGACTGATAGTGACAAGGAAGTTACTGGCTGAGTGGAATAAAAACTCCTTTGGGGATATAAATGAGAAGATTCAGGCCATCTATGACCAGTTAAACAGTCTACAACAACATGGAGATGAACATAACACTGCACGGATTCAAAAATTAGAAGAAGACTTGGAGCACTGGGGAGGAATCAAGCACGATTTCTGGAAACAGAAAGCCAATGATTATTACTACAATGATGTTGATAAGAACTCAAAAAATGCACCATGTAAATGCGAATATGCGAAAGTCAGGGAATAGAATTGATTCCCTTCAGGCTTCAGATGGTACATGGTGTTCAGATAGAGAGAGCTTATCCAGTCTGTTGACGAATCATTTTAAAGAAGTCAGCAGTACATCACACCCTCAGCAGAACTTGGAATTCCTAAGCCATATTCCATCAGTCATAACAGCAGCAGAAAATGATCTCCTCACCAGCATTCCTTTGGAGCAAGAAATATTTGAAACATTAAAGAGCATGGAACCGTGGAAAGCACCAGGTATCGACGGGTTTCCTCCTGGTTTCTATCAGACGCAGTGGGATATAGTGAAAGCGGATGTAGTAGCTGTTGTTCAAAATTTCTTCAGAACTGGTTTACTTCCTAAGAAACTAAATCAGACAAGGCTTCGTCTAATCCCTAAAGTTCAGGTTCCTTCTAAAGCGGCAGATTATAGGCCTATTGCCCTCTGCAATACGTCCTACAAACTCATCTCAAAGCTGATGGCTCGTAGATCGAAGACTGTTATTGATAAAGTCATTTCACCGTTTCAATTTGCATACGTCCCTGGCAGATTAATATCTGATAATATTTCTCTGGCACATGAGGTAATTCATAAGCTCAAAAGGACTTCTAAAACTAATACTGCAGGTTTTATGGCCCTAAAACTTGATATGAGCAAAGCCTTTGATAGGCTAGAATGGAGCTTCATAATCGATGTAATGAGATCTATGGGTTTCTCAGAGAGTTGGTGTTCATTAGTGTATCAATGCATTAGTACTACAGATATTTCTGTTATCCTAAATGAATCTGATTGCCCTTCTTTCCGTCCTACTCGTGGTATTCGACAGGGAGACCCGCTCTCTCCACATCAGTTTATCATTGCTATGGAAGCATTATCTAGAGCTATGTGTGATGCTGAGAAATGTAAGAAGATATAAGGAGTCACTATTGCAAGAAATGCTCCAAGTATAAGTCATCTGCTTTTTGCAGATGACTGTCTAGTATTTTTAAAGGCAGATCAAACAAACATCACCAACCTCTTGAAGATTCTTGAAAACTTCAGTATAAGCTCAGGACAACTGATTAACTATCAAAAAAGCAGAGTCAGTTTCAGTAGCAATTTGTCAGCATCAATTTCAAACAATATAGTAGACAGATTAGGGGTTAAGAAGATGTCTGATACTGAGAGGTACCTGGGAATCCCATTGTTTCTGAAGAAGAAGAAGAGAACTTCTTTCAAGTTACTCATTGATAATATGGAAAACAGATTGTCAAAATGGAGGGGTAATGATATGTCTCAAGCTGGACGTACGGTTATGGTGAAGCATGTTCTTAGTTCAGTTCCTCTTCATCAGATGAATAATTTCAAACTGCCCGTGGACACTATAAAAAAGATGATCTCCTTGCAGTTAAGATATTGGTGGAACAAGCCTGACAAAGGACTCTTCTACACTTCTTGGTCGAGTATATGCAGGAAAACTGAAGATGGTGGACTTAATATACGTGACCTCAGCTGCTTTAATCATGCTCTACTGGCAAAAAACGCTTGGCGTTTGTGTACTGCAACATCAAGTTTATGGTCTTCTTCTCTCAAGGCTAAATATTTCCCAATAACAACGGCATTGCACTCTGAACCTAAGGAAGATTCAACTTGGTCTTGGCGCAGTATTAGTAATGAGTTTAGTTTTATCAGGAAATATAGCTGCTGGTCTTTGGGTAATGGTTCTAAGATTAATATATGGAAGGATAAGTGGGTATTGGGTCTTGAGGTGCCTCCCTTACCTCATTATGGAGCTATAGGGGCGTACAATTTCAAGGTAGTAGCTGATCTTATTGATGAGACAAATCACTGCTGGAAACAAGAGGTAATCTATAACCTGTTTGATCAAGCAACAACTAGTAAAATTCTTGCTATGAGAATTCCAAAGAATTGTGAAGATAAGCTTATCTGGACCATGACAAGAAATGGGGAATTTACAGTTAAATCAACATATGATATCCTTTACAATATCAAGTTTAAAAGGAGACATAATCATGTACCCTGCAGAAACAATTATTGGCAGAAGATCTGGGATCTGGATACCATCCCTAGAGTTAAGATGTTTGTATGGAAGTGTGTAAAGGATATATTATCGTCTAAAGAGAGGAATGGCAGGCATATTCATATTGAAGACTTGAAGTGTGATAGATGCAATCACCATCTGGAATCATCCAAGCATATTATTCTTGATTGTCCCATTGCCAGAATGATATGGTTCAAAACTCTGGGTCTTCGAACAAGTGCAGGAAACTGGAACTCTCTAAAACAATGGATGATCGAATGGTTAGAGGATGATGATCTGGATGACGCTATTAAATCGAAGATGGCTATTATAGCCTGGCATCTCTGGAAAGAGAGGTGCTCTATGGTCTTCGAGAAGAAAACTACTAATCCTGATATTCTTCTTCTCTCTATTACAAGATTTCTTGATAATGCGGAAGCTGCTAGAACCAGGAGACATAATTGTAACAATTCTGTGTCCATTAAAAACCATGTCTGGCTTAAGCCCGATATGGATTGCATTAAGATTAATTGTGATGCTTCATTCTCTAGCAGTACCAAATGTGGTGGAGTTGGTCTAATTGCGCGTAATTTTGCAGGTAACCATATCGGTTCCAGATGCTTCTTCTTCAGAGATGCGGTAGATGCAGAAACAATGGAGTGCTTGACTGCGGAAAAAGATCTGGAGTGGGCAGCTAGCATGGGCTGGAGAAAGGTGCAATTTGAAGCTGATGCTGAGCGTGTGGTTAAATCTATTAAGCATGGCGGATGCAAAGTTGCTTGGCAAAATAGAGGAGTGATAGCAGATATTATTTTCAATTTAGATACTTTTTCTTATTCAGACTTTAGTTATATCAATAGGCTAGGAAATAATTGTGATGATGCCTTGGCAAAGCACGCACGTAAGAACATGGTCACCGAGTCTTGGAGTGATGTTCCGCTTGTTTTTCTTTCCAAAGTTTTGCTGTCAGACAATTTATCCTCTCCTAATTAATGAATTATCAGCTTCGTATCAAAAAAAAAAAGGCTACTGAATCAACAACGTAGTTTATATCTGAGCAAATGGACACTTGAAGAATTTATCGAATTGCTTTCACGTTGCTATTCAACAGTCATTCGACACTGGCTATGACAAACACAAAGGAGAGTGACAATGTGGTCAGTAGTTGCGACGGTTGATAACTCAATCCTTGCCAAGGATCCTGTAAGCAATCAAAACCGTCGTATAAAGGGGGCATACAGACACTACATTCACCCAGACGTGTTTATTGGATGTCATATTGCTACTTGATTCAAAAACCGTCACATGGCTCCATGAAAAAACCGTCTTAAATGCTCATTTGTGTACTAGTGCAACTTGTCTCTACCTCAGTTGTAAAAAGAATCACTTAAGAAACTTATACAACTGGAGCTAACTAGGTCTTACAACACCGAGTGCATCCGTGCGTTGCTTCCTTTCAACCCTGTCTGTAACGTATCAGTTCTTGAATGGCCTTATATCAGAAGAGAAGGACCGTAAAATAGACAAGAACGTGATCAGGTTACCAAGGTTACAGGTTACTCCGATTTCAACCACTAAGGTCTCAATCTCCTACCTGTGCTTCCCAACTCTCAAGAGAAGTCTTTATAGTTGTTAGGTAATTCCCACAGAGGAACTGCCACCTAATAGAGGATGAATATACCACAACAAGCATTAACCGAAGTGAAAAGATTTTACGATCAATTCCAGAGAGAAATCTCACGTATGCTTGATGCTTGCGGTTTTTCGTCCCAAAACCCCCTATTTATAGCACTCAATAAGATAGGTTGCTTAGGAATAAAGCAACTAGTTACTTGTCCCACAAGTTTAGGAAACCCTAACTTGTAAACCAAGTAAACAGAGGTTTATCTCAATTGGAATTCATTAAACATTTATCTGCCAAGTGTTTTGTTAGCTCAAAAATATTTCAAGATAGAAATCCAACAGACCAGAGATAATCTTTATCTTATTGACTCATTGAGATTCGTTAGATGGACCACAGAAGATATTTTGTGATAACCAAGTCCAACTAAGAGATAAAGGAGTCAGAGTTTAACCCGTGTGAAAATTCCAGAGAATATTCACCTTGGACGGTTCGCAAACCGTCCTTCTGAATTCCGTCCAGATACATCGAATCTGTGGTTCACGTACATATACGTGTACAAATTGATGCATTGGAACTCAGGGGAAAATTCCAGAGTCACTTCACGAAACGGTTCGTGAACCGCCTTAGTTCAGAATTAGGGTTTAACTGGATCCGCTGGAAGTTCTGGACTGGGCCAGTACTTAGACGTGTTAGACGCCCTCAGCTATAATCCACTGAACTCTTGCTCAAGAGTACTCCTTTAGATTCACCCATATCCTACAAGTGATTTGCAAGCAAACCATTTCTATGGAAAGATGGTATCGAATCTATCTCATGCATTCTTGTAACCTTAGTATCCGTGGGAACAAATACCAACATAACACATGGTCATGTAGACACGAATATGATATCAATCGATATTAGTATCTCTACTAAAGTAGCCGACTATTTCGAAAGATAGAATAAGTAGAATAGAAGAATTTCCATAATAGTCATAATTCCTACTAACCTTTTGTCGATGAAGAATAATTGATGTCTTCTTTGTCTTCACAGTCTTCGTCTTCAAGGTCTCTACTACTTTGTCTATATCCCAATTCCGAAATCTAAACTCTAGTAGGCTAAATCAAGATTGTGTTTTGACACTGACAACCAGCTTGACATACCAACGCTAGTGGGTTTGACCGAACAATGCCCTAACAATCTCCCCCTTTGACAATTTTAGTGACAAAACCAATTTACATATGGATTCAAAAGATATACAATTAAGTACTAACCAGATGTATCTTGATTTCTTGAATTCTTCAACTTCTCTCTTGAGTCTTGATGTGTTCTTTTTAACTCTTGTTGAAAAATCCGTAGAAAGCACCTACAACATATCCAGCTCAAACAACCACAAAGGTACACTCAAGCTTACATGGGTTAATATGCTAATCCCACATGTTGTTTGTGCAAAGAGTACAAAATCTTCTTAAGGACTTTGTACTCCACAGCCATTAGGAGAATCATCGAAACTAAGAGCTCATCGGTATCTTTAGATCGAGTATACCAGACGAGAAAACTGATCGAGCCATATAAAGAAACTAAAGTAAACTCATGAGTTCATTGATTATGCGCCTAATATTCATTCATGCAATAGAGGTGTATTCACAGCATAAGGAATGTAAAACTACTAACCTTGATTGGATCATACAAAGGCAACCTTAGACAAAACAAATATTCAACCCTTACAAATGAGCTCAAGCTTGCCTTATATAGGCTCAGCCGAGTAGTGGGTTACAGCTAACAAGACAAAATATCCAATCTTGGTGTCAGAGATTGTCGAGTAAGTCGGTGATGCCTCCGAGATGATTCTGAGGGAACCATCAAATTTTCTTCTGGGTGGTTTCCTCTCTCGGGATCTTTCCCTTCTCTCGGCTTTCTTCCTTCGTCTGCTTCCTTCAGATTCCTTCCGAACTTACGCTTTGCGGATAGCCTGGTACTTCTTGCCCTTCCTCGACGTAGTTCTGTCTTCTCCTTCTGGTGTTGACACGTGTTTCAGGAGATTTATGCATCCACAGTTTGCCTCTTTCCTTTCCTAGTTCCGAAGGTGCTTGGAAAGGAAATCTTGCCCTTGGTTTCTCGCACGTTACACGTGTCCCATTCCTTTCCCGATGTAACGCGTCGTGACACGTTCCGCACGTTCCCGAGGTTTTAGTTACTTTTGACCTTTAACTTGCAGCGCCGGTTGCTATTCCCTTCACATTTAACCTTCGATTTATCCCTCCTAAACGCTTTTAGCTTTTCCTGGAACTGCTCTTCCTTAGCTCCGGTCTGTTTTCCTTCCCAAAGGTTTGATATTATAGCTTAGAACTGGAGACCCCGTACATAATCCTTTGGTATCCGCTTCTTATAATCACTTGGAGGCTTCAAAAAGGTAACTCTTTTCTAACTTTGCTTTCCTTTAGCTTAACTGTAAAATTTCCCCGCCGCTGCAACTTCCGGCACCGGCTAGACTTCCGTTCTTCCCCCTTCTTCTTCAATTTCTCCTTTTCATGGCTTCCTCTTCTACCATTAACACCCTTACTTCTAAAATGAGAGAGTTAGGTTTTAACACTGACCCCTTCGGAATAAAGACTATTCAATCTTTGTGTGGTCGGTTGACCCCTGAACTTGTCGAGGAGTATAAGTGTAGCGATGAGAGGCTCCTGGTTACCTCTCATCAAATGCTTTCGGGATTATTTCCGCCATTCTATCGTCCTGTTAATCCCCTGTTTTTGGATATTCTTTAATCTATGCCTTCGCCTCGTGGTATCATGCATCTTACTTGCAGCTCCATTCGGCTGATCAATCACTGGGTGGCTCGATCCGAGGATAACTCCATAATTGACTTCGTGGCGAAAGACTTTTTTACTGCTTCTCGCTTCTTCGAACACTTTGAGCCTTTCCTTACTTTAGATAACGATGTGGCGCCTTGAGGGTTCGCTTTAGACCTGTGGGGGGGTAAGGAGAATCTTACTCCAGGATTTCCTGATTATTCTGTGGATGATGACTGGAGCTCGGAACCCGTGCTTTTACTGGCCCCATCCTTTATGGATGGAAAGATTCGAAGAACTATTTTCCTCGGAAAGATTTTGAGTTTGGTCATTGTTTCTCGACTCATCATCATTGAATGCTGTTAACGTTCCGAAGCGTGCCCGAGTGGAAGAAGGAACTAAGGATCAGGTAACTAACACTACTCAGCCGAAATGTTTCATTTGGAGTATTAATACTTGCATATGTTTGTTTCCTGAGAATGATGTTGCTTCTTATGTGGGGAAAAGCTACTAGTGTTGGAGGGTTGCGCCTTAGCTCTTCATGCATGAGATATGATTTTGGGCCAACGAAGAAGGTTGTGAAGAAGGTTGCCAGAAAGGGTGACAAGAAGAGTTCGTCCGTAGCGCCCTGCGAGATTAAGGATGCGAAAGTGATGAACTCTTCGTTTGAACCCGTCGATCATCCAATTGCTGGTAGAAATGTTAAATCTGTGGAGCTTCATGTCGAGGCGAGCGTGGATGCCTCAGCTTCTTACAATGTTGTGACTACTGCCTCTGCTTCCGTTGCTTGCCCCGTTCTTTCGAGACATATTGCCTCAGTTGTCGTTCAGGTGTCCACTCCAAAGGTGGCTGATGCAGGTCCCTCTTCAAAGGCTGCCTCTGGAACTCCCTCAATGCTTCGGAACAAGCAGTCCCTCTCGTAGACCTATTGCTCAAGGAGTCTTTAGAGTTTAATGATTTTCCTCGTAAAATTGCTTTAAACCAGCCCTGGAGTTTGAAGTTTCCCCCTGCTCCTAGGTATGCCGGGAATCACGTTCAGTCGTATACTGCCGAGACTTTATGAAGGTGCTTCGAGAGGGCCATTATCCGTGTGTCTTCGCGAAGGATGTTTCTTCTCGTCTTAAGTCCCATGTATCAGATCCCTCGTATTATCCTGTCGACCTTGATTTCTGTAAGAGATTCAGTGATATGCTGAATGGCAACTGCCTCAGACATAATTGTGACCCCCGAAATCCTCCCTTTTCGTATGAGGAAAGCCTTGCCCTTCTTCAAATGGGAGAGCAACTTACCTCGGGCTTACTGACGTATTCCTTCGGCTGTTCTGGCGAGGCTGAATATTATGAAACGGAGTTTCTTCGCATGCAGACAGAGCTGGCTGAAGAAAAGACTCGTGTTACTCAAGAGAAGTATCGATTGGTAGGTATGATTTTTATTCTATTTTGCTTCTAGTTTTGTGAACTTTGTTGGGTTCTGAGACTGCTCTGCTAATACTTTACAAAGGAGAACTAGAATAAGAGAAAGAGAGGCTTCGCCAAGCTAAACTGGCTCTCGATTCTCATCCTCGAGTGAGTCATCCTCGCACACCTACGGCTCCTAATCAAGGTAAGGGCTATGAGGAAGAGATTGATCAACTGGTGAGGGAAAGAACTGCTTCTCGGGATGATCGAGATTATTTTAAGAGAGGAAAGATTGAAGCCGAGAGCCTTCTTTCTAAGGAAGAGAAGAAGAGGTCTGAGCTTCAACGATTGTTAGATTATGAGAAAAGTAAGAATCATAAGAGTGCTCAAGATATGCATCAGTTCCAATTGGACATTACTCGCTTAGATAAGGAACATGATAATGCCCTTAGGGAACAAGCTATTAAGGCCTCTGGGAAAGCTGTGATTGAAAAATTAGAGGGTGAGATTCGTAGTTTGAAGGTTCAGGTTTCAACTCTGAAGAATGCCAATAAGGATCTGTCGAATATAAATGATGGTTTGCAGAAGGGGTATAACGAGATTAACTCGGATCTTGCGAAGACGAAGAAATTTAGAGATCATTTCTCTAAGCTTGTGGATGAGTATCGCATTGAGCTATCCAAGCTCGGCTATAACTCTAAGGAAGATGTTAGGAAAAAGGTTTTGAAACCACGGTTTTCTAATTCGCAGGAAGTTACTGAATATATGGTTACGAAAGAAAGTAGGCTACTAAGCTCGAAATCTTTTTCTTGACTTTGTTATGCTTTTGGCTCAGGCGTCTAATGCTCATTGTTATCTTTTTTCTTTTGCCAGGCATCGAGGCTGACCTAACCCAAAAGGTATCAAAAGCTATATCAAAGAGGGATGAGGCCGTCTCCCAGCTGTTTACATAATCTGAGTTGAAGCTTGGTTTCGAGAAGAAAACACTGGATCTTGCTCGGGAATTGATCGAGAAACGTAAGCTTCGAGCTGAGGAAGCAAGGAGGTTTTCTCAAGAGTTGGAAAACGAGCGTCGTCGTCATTCCGATGAAGCGAAGGAGAATGCCGAGAGGATAACCCTTGAGGGTGATATTCGTCGTCGGTGGGAAGAGAACTTGCGAGACGTGGTTAATGCCTTTGTTCTTGCTCAACCGAAAATCAAACGTGGCGAGGCTGCTGAAAATCTCTTACTTCGTTCTTCCGTGACCGACGCTTTTGCTATCAAGAAAGCTTGTCGTCAGCATGCCCGAGAATGTTTTTGATCTATTCGGGTAGAGCCTACCGACTATGGTATTGGCGCCGAAGACTCTGATGTCGAGCTTCCTGAAGACAAGGACTTGTTGCCTCACGAAGTTTTTATGCGACTTGTATCCAAAGAATTGGAGGCTCGAGCTAAAAGTGGTGAAGGCTCCGGGGGCTCCAAAGAAGATGGTGGAAAGGGTACCGTGCAAGGTTTTGATGTCTCTAAGGATGATTCTGAGCTAAATGTGGCCCCCAAAGATGATCCTAGCGGAGCTTCGGGTACTAACCTCGGGCCTAAATTGAATGACTTCAGGGGTGCTACCGAACATTCTTCCCCAAGGTTTGAGGGAAAGGACTCTGGTGCTGGTGAAGATAGTGAACCAGAAAGGGTGCCCTCGGGTACCAAGTCTTGAAAGGTGGCATGCGGAGTTTACTTGAGGAGGGCAGTAAGTCTGGCCAAATTGACGAGTTTTAAGATGACTTTTTCTCGTAATGATTCCTTTGATGTATTTCCTGCAACTATGTAATGACGATTTTCGTTTTGTTTAAGTTTCTCTTGTGCTCCCTTTCTTTGTCCTTGAGGGGTTTCTGCTTTTTTAAATGAATTCTGCTCCTTTGCTATTTTACACCGTTTTACCTGATGATTTTGTTCTCGAGCACAAAGTATACCTTGCAAAATGTTATGCTTACTGGGTTACTTAGGGTGCGACTTCAGGGCTTACTTCGATGTAAGAGGCAATAAACCAAGCTGGTGGGGGCTGCGGATCACCCTTCCCAAAGGCTATAAGCTACTTGCCTATCTCAAGCAAAGACTTTGGCTATCGAGACCGTAGGTATCCAGCTTGCCTCGGTGCCTTAGATGGGTTACGAAGATAGCTTAGTATCTTCCGTGGGAACGTGTTAGTGTTCCGAGAACCCATTTAACCTAAGAGACGCAACTGTGATCCCCTGTCTCGACAATAAGGTAGCACAATGGGGGAGTGCCGGTCAAAGCTGGAGCTTAGACATGGTATTGTTCTCCTATCGCGTCCTAGAGTCCAACTCTTCTTTTTCTCGCATGCCCCCCCTTAAGGCAGTATTTATTGATTCAAAAAAGGGGGTCCCTCGGCTGCGTAACTCGCTGAACATCCCTCGGGACTGCCATCTTGCCAGCTGCCTCGGGGTTCCATTCGCCTAAAAGGCAGATGTTAATCCCTTTTATTGTCCCCGCGACGCCTCAATTAGGAGGTCCCTGTGGTCGCACTGGTAGTGGGTTCATATGATTCTTGGCTTATGCAGCCTTGATCCAATGTACCCACGGCTATCGGGGTGTCTTGTGGGTTGAGTATTGTGTCGTGTAAACCGTAGGGCCGTGACGGTTTATACGTACATCAGCTCGATGCCTACCATTCGAGGACTATGCC
>JAJJMA010315991.1:0-17788 GCA_023529015.1 Papaver nudicaule
GAGATACTTAGATTGTTGAATTTTGAGATGGGGAATCCTACAATTAAGACATTTTTAAGGAGATTGCTTAGTCGTGTTTCGGCACTAGAGAATTCAGAACTAGCTTGGAATTTGAAATTGAAATTCTTGTGTTATTATCTTGCAGAATTGAGTTTACTGGATTATGGTTGCATCAAGTTCTTACCTTCTAAGGTTGCCGCTTCGGTTGTTTTTCTTTCGAAACTCACAATTCGACCTAAGATCCATCCTTGGAATTCAGCCCTACAGACTTATTCAGGTTATAGCTCATTTGATCTCAAAGATTGTGTTTTGGCTATACATGAGTTGCAGTTGAATAACAAATGGGGATCTTTGGGAGCAGTCAGAGATAAGTATATGCAACACAAGTTCAACTGTGTTGCAATGTTGAGTTCTCCTTCAGAAATCCCATCTACTTACTTCGAGGATATCAATCTTTGATACCAATTATGGGGCCATTGCCCTAATGTTGTAATAGTAGCCTAATGTAGAGCTGAAATCTTCAGTTGTATTCATCTTAACATGTAATTGAAGGTGATAATGCAGAACAATTGGTTTTCTCTGTTGTCATGTTGCATACTGACAGTACTTTCACACACAAAAAGACTGGAAGCTAAAATTTATCTTGGAAACATATTTTAGAAAGGTTAATTTGGGGGCCGGAAAATCTAATAGGGGGACCGGGTTTTTTATTCCTATCCTAGAGGGGGTTATAAGGGGTGTCAAAATGATATGAAAAGTCTAAGTTACCCTTTAAAATTAAGGATTAACAAAAACCTTTATCTTCTTCTTCATCGTCTTCTTCATCGTCTCATCGTCTCCTCCCATTGTTTAATTTTGTCTATGATTAAGTTTTTTATGCTTTGATTCCACTTTTGAATGGTTAAAAATGATAGTTCAGAGTGATTTTCGGCTGGGTAAAACCCTAAAAATCTAGACGAAAATCAATTATCGTCTGTGTCGAAAAATAAGTTACCAAATGTGTCGCAGCCAATCCAGCCGAAAATAGGCTTAATTTTGAAAAAGCTAGCCGAAAATTTACTGTACATCGTCTTCTTCATCGTCTTCTTATATTTTCGGCTGGATTCTGGGTTAAAATTGAGCCGAAAATAGGCTATGGAATCACAAAATCTAATTTTCGGCTGGGTGAAACCCTAAAAATCTAGACGAAAAATAAATTATCGTCTGTATTTCATGCAACAAACCAGCCGAAAAATAAGTTACCAAAATGTGTCGCAGCCAATCCAGCCGAAAATAGGCTTAATTTTGAAAAAGCTAGCCGAAAATGTACTGTACATCGTCTTCTTCATCGTCTTCTTCTATTTTCGGCTGGATTCTGGGTTAAAATTCAGCCGAAAATAGGCTATGGAATCACAAAATCTAATTTTCGGCTGGGTGAAACCCTAAAAATCTAGACGAAAATAAATTATCGTCTGTATTTCATGCAACAAAACCAGACGAAAAATAAGTTACCAAATGTGTCGCAGCCAATCCAGCCGAAAATAGGCTTAATTTTGAAAAAGCTAGCCGAAAACTTACTGTACATCGTCTTCTCCATCGTCTTCTTCTATTTTCGGCTGGATTCTGGGTTAAAATTGAGCCGAAAATAGGCTATGGAATCACAAAATCTAATTTAATTTCGGCTGGATTTGTTGACAAAAATCCAAACGAAATTTAATGGTGGTGGTGGCGTTGGCGCTGGTGCCGGTAGTGGTGGTGGTGGCGGCACTTTGAATAGTTTAACAACTAATCTAAGTTTAGTTAAACTAATCTGATTCATTAGTTCTAATTAAATAGGGATATTTTGGTATTTATGAAAATATGTCGGATAAGGGGTTTTTGAAAAAGCTTAAAAATAGCTCTATTTTGTTTTATTATCCGGTCCCCCTATTAGATTTTCCGGCCCCCAAATTAACCTTTTATTTTAGCAAGCCATTCCTGGCCCCCAAAAGTACATACATTAGCATACAAAAGACAACATACTCAAAGATTCAAAAGTTTAATTGGTTTATATCCACAGAAATTTTCCCTGCAATATCCATAAACAAACTGGCTGTTATAGGGGCCGGCTGAATTGTTACAGGGGCCGGATAATGAGACAAAATAGGGTTGTCCAATAGCTTTTTCTCAAAACCCCTTATCGAACATATTTTTTAAATTCCAAACTACCCTTGAAGATCCAACCGAAATTAGGTAGATCCAACCGAAATTAGGTAGATGCCAACCGAAATTAGGTACATGCCAACCGAAAAAAGAAGATGTTTCACATTAACATTAATTTCGGCTACAATGTTTTAGGTAGATGCCAACCGAAATTTTTCAAATTTGAATGTGTTTTAAATGGAATTTTCGTCTGGAATTATTTGTGTTAGCTCTATTTTCGGCTAGTATGTTTTCGTCTGGATTTATCTGTTTTAAGCCTAATTTCGGCTATTTTCGCCTGGACACAATGTTTTTCGTCTGGATTACTTTGAACATTCCAGACGAAAACTTGTAGTCTCAATTTTCGTCTGAATTGTTAAAATTTCACATTATTTTCGGCTACATTCATTGTGACACAATCTAGAAAACTCGTTTTCGTCTGCAAATTACGCATGCAAAACTGTAAACAACCAGACGAAAAATCTGGAAATCAAGCAAGTTTCGGTTGGATTTTTAGGGATAAATCCAACCGAAAAACACAATGAACCCTATTTCTCTAACATTCAATCAACAACCAAAAACTCAATCAAAGACAAAATTAAACAATGGGTTTGTTATTTAGGTCTACCTGAGTCTCATATCCGGATCTATTTCATCAAGAATCTCGTTTTCATCTCTTTCTTCATGTTCTTCATGGTCTCATCCTTAATTTAATAGGGTAATTTAGACTTTTCATTGTTTTTGGACACCCCTTATAACAGCCCCTAGGATAGCAATATTGTTTTCCGGCCCCTGTAACAATTCAGCCGGCCCCTATAACAGCCAGTATAAACAAGGTTTGGTGTCAGTTATGTTTTTCCACTAGAAGAAAACAGCTCTGCATTTTTTACTGAGGCTGTTCAGGTTTATCTTTACTATCTTCATCAATGTCAATAGCTTTCACACCACCGGCCAATGATGATGAATCAGATTTCACATCCTTCCCCTTCTCTTCACCATCTCCCTCGACTTCATCTTCGTCGAAGGAACCTTTACGTTGAAGTTCTTTCACTTTACGGTACTCATCATAGTGCTTTTTCCTGTGCTCCCTGAAGTGTTTCTTTCTATCTGTTTCAGGACCTGATAAGTATCAAGACAGAAGATACAGGTGAGCTAAGTTCGAAATCTAACTTATACAGTGTAATTCTCAAATTAAACTACGGAATATCAGACAGTAGTACAGATGGCTCGTAACAATGGTTCAAGATCTATGATATAAATGCTTCCACATGCGCAGGATCATGAAAATGGCTTTAACATCTAGGAATAGTTGATATTTGACCACAAGAACAGTCAGTTCAGTACCCTACCAAGTGGTAAACAAGTTTAATTTTATGTTCAACACTTCAAAAAGTAACAATTTGCCAAAAAGTTGCAAGCATCAAACAACTCGTGCTTAAGACGACTACGATTGTAGAGACCAGAACTGCCTAACTGCAAGAAGCACATTCTAGGTTTTATCATTTCACAGGAAGGTGATCCAAGGACAGTTTTGGCGAAGATATCCTCATTGTTTAATGGAACCTATCCACCAAATTATCGTGTTCTACAGATTCTAGCCCTCTCAGCTTACCATGTACATATACTGAAGACACGCTCAGATGTAGCATGACGATAAGGGTTTTCAGTGTTCGTGACGACAATCTAAGTCACCATCAAACTATTGGGTCATTTCCAGGTGCTATCTAAACCATTGGGTCATTCCAGGTTCTATCTAAATCATTGGGTCATTCCAGGTGCTATCTCCAAAAAAAGAACTCTCCCAAAAATATCCACTTAGGACTAGTATAAAACTGCATATATTATATGGAGTATAGTAAAGGCAAAGCACCTTCTTCATCGTCGTCATCTTCTTCCATGCAATCTGCCTCATCTTCAGAAGACGTCCAACCTCCAGATCGTTTGGTGCTACTACTTGACGAAGCAACATCAGTCAATGCAGTTCGTATAGCTGCTGCATGTTCAGCTCTATCCATGCACTCATCGAAATTGTTAACAGGAGATAAAGAACCTGCACATTAATTGATGCTAAAAAGTTTACAACGGATCAACAATAAAGAAAACTATTAGCTGAAAACAAACATCAACAACATACCGTCTTCTTCAAGCATGGGGTGGTATGGAGTCTTAGGCTCAGTGATTTTTTGCCTCACTGGTTTATTTGCCTCGATTTCACCCAAGTTAGCCTCATCCCATCTCACACGCCCCCTGAAACCAAACGAGAAACGAGTTTGATTTGCTTTGGTTTGTCATAAGATGATCCAGAGGCTTAGAAACCTTTTCACAGTCTCCCGGAGAAAATGCGGTAGTTTTCAATATACAAGTATCAGCGAAACCACTATTCGAATGCCCAAACATTAACAGTTGTATTTTAACTGAACATACAATAACCCAGTATATCATAGATTCATACATGGCTTGGTAGAAATACTCACAAAAGAGGATCTTCAAACCAAAAAAATGAAGAACAAAAATTTGCAAAAAGTAAAAGCCTGCTACCATACCGTTTCAAAAGTAACATTTTATACGATCAAAAGGTCTAGCTCAAAGATGGGTTTTTCATTAGTCAGTGGTTGAGGTGGTGGCATAATAGACCACGTAATTACGCTCAACATCTCAGCCATGATAAATTTAAGCTTGGAAATACTCCAAAATGTGAGAGAAAGTAAGGTTTGCAAATGCCTTCATTTAGTGTCTGATTATATAGGACAGAATCACAAGGATGACGGGTGTATCCATGATTAAAAAATGTAGGATGTGGTATCACTAGATTGACACTGCAGTCTACAGATATATACCCCTATCAAAAACGATATCTAGAACATGATTTTCTGAACAGTTGAAGAAATTTCTTCAGGTGTGAAAGAAAAGCACCTAGGGTGAAAAAGCTATAGGAATTTCATCACATAGTTATCCACCAAGCTAAACATTCCAAGTATGAGAATATAATGGAACACATACTCAATGTGACAAGACACATATATAAAAAAACGGAGACAAGATTTACCTCATCGGATTAGATATAATTCTCTGCAAACGCCGTAACCACAACGAGATATTTCAAAGAAACCTAAATTGGCAAAAGAGACAACGATTACAGCAGTAAGTCATCCATACGTCCAAGAAACTGCAGTTGCAAGTATTCAAAAGGAATTGCATTTCTAACAGTAAGTTGAAGCTTGTGGGGCAGCGACAAAATCTTCATCACAATCTCCTACATTAATAAATCCGAGATTGAAACAGCAGACTTTGTGTCTTCAATATAGTAAATTTCACAGAGGATCCAAAACACATACAGATACTAGTCGTGCGTGCCGATTAGAACCAAATCAAAACTCATTATACACCACAACCACAATCCCCTCCTTTGAGCCAAAGCAGATACCATAAACAACCCTAGTTCTGATCAAATTATGGTTCAAAATATCAAATACCTAGGTCTGTTGATATGAGCTGCAAAGACATTTCTCCATTTTCATTCAAACATTTTGCAGAATAACTCATAAGCAACACAGAAACACCCATGAATTTATTATTAAACCAAGAGCTACATGAAAATTCAAAATCATACTAATGAATTGAATGATACCCTATTTATCTTTAGAAATGGTAAAGACAAACAATAACTCTAGGAACCAGTAAAATTTCTGGGGCAAAATCTCAACAAATCTACTTAACACCAACATTTGATGAAAACCCATGTTTTTATAGCTCAGATTACATGGAAAAAATTTACAAAAAAAAAAAAGGAAGAAAAAAAGGAACATGTTTATAGGTCAAAATAAATTGACCAAAAGAGAAAGCTAGAAAAATTCTGGAATCATACAAAATACATTAACAGATATAGATATCTAGAGAAGGGAGAGATTCCATACCGAGAGGGAAGAAATCAGAATGAGCGAAGAAGCTAAGACAGAAGAAAAGTCTGTTTTTCGAACGATGATACGAACGAAATAGCAAACACAAAAGCAACCATCGTATTCCGAAATTACCCTAGGTTTTCTAGTCTTATTACAGCTTCTCTCCTGTCTCTAAAGAGGATGTGGTGTGTGACTGTGACCTACTCGAGACCTACTCTCTATCCATTGTTCCCAACGACTACACTCAGCCGTCAATAAAGCGACCGATGCCTCCTAGGGCCTAGCATTTAGTGGGGCAGTACATAACGTACGGACTCCAGCAGCAGCTGGTGGAGCCAAAATTCATAAACTATGCGGAGTAAAATGAATTTCATGGTAAAACTATAAATTGATAAGTGTTAAAGGGCTTAAAGCCCGTATGTGTGCGGTCCATTTAAGAGGCCTAGGGTTTCCTTTCATGTTGTATATAAAGAAGTAGTATACTTGTACACTGCTGATGCTGAAATCCTAATAAGAAATATTTTCCCATTCTCCTATTTTGGTTTTCCCTATTTTTCTTTATAACGTTATCAGACTCGATGCTCTAAACCCTAGCGCAGCCGAAAAAAAAAATTCCCTTCGTTTATTCCGATCGAGATCATCAAAGTTGGTGGTCATTATATCTCTTTTCCTATCTCTCTTGTACGACATCATCATCAGGTATACCTAAATCTTCACAATCTATTTTGTTTTCTTTCGTTGATGTCTGTAACATGCAATGGTGTGTTTGGTTTTTGTCAAAATTTTATGATACATGATGTGACTGCTGGATGTATTTTGTTTATTTATATTTTTTTTGTTTTGCATTAAAATGAAGTGTACGAATCCTTGCTTCCCTGACTCTAACCCTATATGTTGTTGGTTGTTACATGGTTTGATTTGTTTGATCTGTTCTTTTAAAATCAAGATGTAATGATCTGTCTCTTCTACCAAAGTTGTTTGTCTCGTACATCAGGCTTAAATAAAAAAAAAAAAAAAATGTCAGATCTAATTTTCTATCATGTATTGATTTGTATTTTTGTTAATTACAGAAACATTTTTTTTATTATTCCATTTGTTAGATGTCAGTTCCTATCCATGTTTAAAGTTTCACAATATAGGCGTCGTTTTGTGCTTCTGTTCTATTGTTTTTTTTTTGTCGCAAATATAGACCTAGTTGCAGTATACCCATGTGAACTTGTCTGTTTGTAGCCTAACCAAGTATACCCATGTGAACCCGTGTGTTTGTATCCTAGCCTAGCCTAGCCCCAGTACCCATTTGCACCCGTCTGCTTTGCAAGCCATAGACCAACCTATAAACCGTAGACCAACCTGTGCTACTCTGATTGCTTGGTTTTGGGCATACAATATCAATATCCTGTGCTACTCTGATTGTTTGGTTCTGGGTCTAACAATAGTCCATGGCCGTTATGGTCTTCGCAATGTGAAATTAGAACAAATTTACATTTAGGGTGTACCCAATCCTTACGAGTTGTGCATGTTTATATTGTAATATTTTTTTGTGATTTTATTTATTAATTAGAAAAAACGTTTTGTTTTCTAGTATTTAAATCAATTAAATTGCACATTAAATTTTATAAAACGTTTTATTTTTGGGTACTTAATTATTTCTTTAAATTGCAATTACTTTGCCTCTTTTTCTTCTTTTGGAGTCCATAAATTATCTATAGGTTATTTGTTTGTTTTGCAAAATGTCTACTTGAGTTTTTACAAAATACTATTGTAATATTTTCGTGATTTATTATATATACTTTAATTTTCTTTAATTATAAAATGTTGACTGGATAATAATCATTGGCTGGATTGACTTGAATCGATTTATTTTTGGAACCATTAAGAAATTTGGCTTCCAAAAATCCCATCTTGACCACAAAGAAATTTGGTCTTGTGTATGGTATCGATATTAACCGTCCTCTACTCATGTGTCCTGTAGATGGAGCCAATCCGACCGGAATTCAAGCTATTGGACTCAGCTGGACTTGAGTACCATCGATGGGTTGCCGATGTGGAGACCACATTTGTGGCGAAAGGGTATATAAACACCATCAATGATGCCAATGCTCCCCCAGCCAGTGAAAAGAATAAGGTTCTCGCTCTGCTGTTTTTGAAGAGGCACATCGACCCTAACTTACGTTGGAGATACCTCCACTTAAAGACCCCGAAAGAACTCTGGGACGCTCTTCAAACATTGTTTGGTTGATGGATCAGTAGATTTTACTTTATTTTTGCTAAACATAATTATCTTGTTTATGTTCGATGAATGGATCATCTATGAGTATTTATCAATTTTTGGAAACAGTTTAATTGATTTTACTTTGATAATATATTGTTTAGCATGTATATTTGAATGGAAAGTATATCATTCAAATATAACCGAAATTCTCTAAAGAACAAGAGATGATCTACTCGGTGTTTATAAACACTGCCATCTACTTAAAGAAGATGATATCACCCTTGACGTCAACCCCGCAATTTCATACTTTCCATGGCATAAAGTATGTTGCCCCATTAATGGATATACCTGACTTTGCTTGGGCCTAAACATTTAGTTTTCTTGGCTCTAGTATATACTAGGGTATCGCCCAGGCTCTAGTATATACCTCCCGTAGTTAAACTTGTTTTAGCCTTCTTTCCTTTAGAAGTGCGGATTATTTGTAAATACTTATCTTTCTATTACGTATTATAGATTTGTACTCTGTTTATGATAATCTATTGTTTAACGCGTGTATTAGAATGTAAAGGGCGTCATTCTAATAGAACAATTTTTTTTTCTCAAAAGGACCTGAGATAAACTGTTCATTTGTATGACATTCCTGTGTGATGCATGTACTCAAAAGAATGTCTTAAGGAGAGATCAAATGTCTATTCTATAGTGGAACCACCTACACTATCCTAAGAAATTGACAATTGTTTGTTAAATTTACCCCTTTTTGTGACTACGATGATTGGATCATCAAAAGTAATAATTGGGCAAAGTATTGCTCAAATCTTGTTCCCAGCGGCACAAGGTTTAAATTTAAAGAAGCTCTATAAGCACTTAGAGCTAACAACACCTTGTGATTTTTAAGGATATCAATTCAAATGGCTAACATTTGGACATTCACTGTAAAAATGGAACTTTACGTTACTTCTAGTGAATGCGTAAGGAAGCGCATCTTAGAGAAACTATTGAGTCACTCTAGTGGATTGTACATCACCACTATTAGGATTATTGAATCTTATATTGTTTCTAACGATGAACTGATGGCCAGTGACTTATACAAGCTTTGGCACTACCGACTAGGGTGTCCAGGTCGACATTTGATGATATGTGTTTTAAAGAACTCACACCGACATCATTCTTTCGAGTGAGAAATAAATGGGACAAAATATTGTTGCGACGAAGAGTAACAATGTGCTTTATAAAGTAACTAAAACACAAAATTTGCATCTAAAGGAATTGAAGTGCGGTTATTGTCTTCTAAAGTAAGTGAAGTGCAATCTTCACCTTTTAAAGTAACTGAAGCATACCATTTATCCCATTTTCTTTGCTGGCCTTATCGAAGGCACATCACTTATAATGCAAAGCTTGTTCTTTAGCAAAGACAGAATCGAGACCATCCTATGCTAAAGATACCAAAGAAAAATTCCATTTTCACAAGGATACAAGGTGATATTTGTGGACTTTTACATCCAGAATGCGGACCATACAAGTATTTTATGGTTCTGGATGATGCTTCGACCCGTTGGTCACACTTGCATTGTTGTCCACAACAAATGCTATTTTTGCAATGCTCCCAGTACAAGTGATACATCTAACGGCTCACCACCATGATCATACAATCAAGTTTGTCATACTTGATAATGCTGGAGAATTTACATCAAAAGGAATTGATGATTTCTGTATGTCTAAAGGAGTTGACATAGAGCATCCATGTACCCCATACATTCCCGAATTGGTCTCGCGGAAGCTAACATCATAGCTAAGGCACTGGTTATGCGTTTCAATACCCGCCTATTACTGCTTGGGGTACGTCATATTGCATGCATCTTTACTTATTCGTTTCAGACCCACTAATAG
Source organism: Papaver nudicaule (assembly GCA_023529015.1). Classification (NCBI taxonomy): domain Eukaryota; kingdom Viridiplantae; phylum Streptophyta; class Magnoliopsida; order Ranunculales; family Papaveraceae; genus Papaver; species Papaver nudicaule. The sequence continues at coordinate 10,159 of JAJJMA010315991.1, forward strand.
CCAACCATTTTCTGTGTACCCGTTGGTAACTGGATATAAGCCTGATACTTTACATTTACGCATTTTTGGTTGTGTCATACATGTGCCTATACGCCTCCACAGCGTACTAAGATGGGTCCACATAGACGATTAAGTTTATATGTTGGATACGAATCCCCAACAAATATCCGCTACGAAGAACCTTTGACAGGCAATCTCTTTACCGCTAGAATTGTGGATAGTCACTTTGATGAGACAACCTTCCCGTCGTTAGGGGGAGGTAAGGAAAAGTATTTCCTAAGGGAACGACAGGAATTGTCGTGGTGTGTTTCCCACGATGTCTCATCTTGATCCCCGCACTTCGCAATGTGAATGTGATGTGAAAGATGATTTTTGATATTCAGAATGTACACTGATATCACTAAAGTGACGAGATCAAACATACCAACTGCAAGCGTGCCTGCAAGGTTATATATCCTTAAATAAGGATACACACCATAAACTAAGGTGTTGCAACTATACTCTGTGGAAGTATGGTTGAGGTCGTGGCTCTATAAAGGAAGTTGGAGAGACCACTAGGTTCGATTGATACTCACCTAGAAAGGAAAAAGTTGTGTAAGGCACAATCTAACTATTTATATCATCTGAAATCATCTCATAGAATTTTCTCTGAACATGTCCATGAATCAAACTGGAGGACGCTCCGAAGTTTTAAATGATTCTAGAGAACAATGAAATCCCAATGGATTATGAGAATGCACATGAGTCAATGGAAGGATCATGCGTGCATATGGATGATATAATTCATTTGCTCCGGAAGTAGAGTACGATGAGATCGAACCATGCTCTATATTGTTTAGATTCAAACAGATAGCATATTTGGCCTACGCAATCCAGGAAGAACTTAGTTATTTGACAAATATATAGGTATTTGGTGCGGTAGTGCTAACCGACCAAGTGTAAAGCCTGTGGGACATATATGGTTATTTGTCACAAAGCGTAGTGAGAATAATGAAGTCTTAAAGTATAAAGACTCACCTTGTGGCGCGAGGTTTCTCACAAACCCTTGGATCGCTTATTCTCTTGTAGCGAACATCATGATGTTCTGCTAATTAGATTAGCTTGGCAGTTCCAGAAGGATTTGAAATGCAACTTATGGAAGTGGTTACATAATATCTCCATGGGGATCTTGATTCAAAGATATTCATGAAATTGCCAGATGGCCTTCCATTACCCAAAATCAAGTAACTCTAAACCACGGAATGCGTTTGCAATTAAGTTGAAACGCTCACTTTACGGATTGAAGTAATCCGGACGGATGTGGTATACCCGTCTAAGTGATCATTTGATTGGGAAGGGATATAGAAATAATAAATTGTTCCCTTGCGTGTTTTGAAATAAAACAAGTTCCGGATTTGCAATTATAGTTGTCTATGTCGACGATATGAACATAGTAGGTACTTTTGAGGAAGTAAGAGAAACCACAAACTATTTGATATTCGAAATTGAGATGGAAGATCTTGGGAAAACTCGGATGTGTCTAGAACTTGAACTAGAACATCGAGATTGTGGAATATTACTCCACCGGACAGCATATGTCCATAAGATATTCAGGCAACTTAATGTGGACAAAGTGTACCGAGCTAGCACTCCCATGATTGGTCGAACTTTAGATGTACGTAAAGATCAATCTCGTCCATAGGAAGGTGACGTAGATGTTTTGGGAAACGAATATCCATATGTAAGTCAATAAGCGCATTATTGTACTCATACAATGTACTCGACCAAGTATCTTGTTCTCAGTGAACTTGTGAGCTAGATGTAGCTCAGCACCAACGCAACGTCATTGGAATGGTATCAAGAATATCTCTAGATACCTAAAAGAAACCATTGACATGGGTTTGTTCTTATCCCTATGAAGACGCAAGTAGAGTTTTCTAATGAACTTGCAAATTGTATTGTATTCCCATGATTACATGTGAAAAGTATAGGACTAACGGAATTGTCCGACTCCCATGATTGTAAAACTGTAGAGATCTAAAGAACTTGTCTGACTACGTAGGACTAAAGGAAGTGTCTACCTGTATTGGACTAAAGAAGTTGTTCAAACTTCCATGAATGTATTGTACTAAGCAAGTTGTCCTACATCAGGGGGAGCATCTAGTGGTAAGTTGTACTCTTTTTCCCTTCACTGAGGTTACTTTTTCCCACAGGGTTTTGTTACTCAGCAAGGTTTTTAATGAGACAACTGCAATACCAGAAATGCAATCGAAAAGTTGTTGATTATGAAGGGACAATAATCACTTGGTCAACGAAGTAATCAGGGGGAGACATGGTGAACTTATAAGTCATCACCTATAGTCACTTTCGAAAATCTCATGACTAATGAAACTGTCTAGAGACTATACCCCAAACGAAATCAGGGGGAGATGCAGACATCAGGGGGAGGATCCAATGATATGATGCCGACATATTTTGATTCGAAATATGAAATTGTGTTGTACTCTTTTTCCCTTCGATCGAGATTAGTTTTTCCCACAGGGTTTTGTTACTCGACAAGGTTTTGAGAGAGAACACGACCACAACTACACTTGGCGTATATGCTGAATGTTGAAGACTTGAAGACTGGATGGATATTACTGAACTGCATCGGAATCAAAGAAATGAACGCGATAGCATGTCAAGCGAAACAACTTCCAGCAAGAAGCAAGAGTGTTATTCAGCATGAGCAAAGGCGTACTTCTGGACTTATCGCGTTGTACTCTTTTCCCTTCGTCAAGGTTTTGTCCCATTGGGTTTTCCTTGTCAAGGTTTTAGCGAGGCAACATGTACGAGTCTAACTCAGTTCTAAGTATATTGCACTCTTTTCCTTAGTTCAGGCTTTGTCCCTTTGGGTTTTCCTGGCGAGGTTTTTAATGAGACAATTGATTTAGACACAATGGTCATCGGAGAGATAGCTACATTTGAAGAACTAAATTTGAAGCTACAAGGGAATTCACCCTCCAACAAGAGAAGCTTACGAAGACTCGAGACGTTGTACTTGTTATATTTTCAAGGTTTTTGTTCCACCGGATTTTTCCTTGTCAAAGTTTTGATGAAGCAACGCATTTGAAGTTCTACTATGTACCGCACAAGGGGGAGTGTTAAAGGGCTTAAGGCCCGTATGTGTGCGGTCCATTTAAGAGGCCTAGGGTTTCCCTTCATGTTGTATATAAAGGAGTAGTATACTTGTACACTGCTGATGCTGAAATCCTAATAAGAAATATTTTCCCTTTCTCCTATTTTGGTTTTCGCTATTTTCCTTTATAAATAAGAGAAATTTTCATGAAAATCCAAAGGTTTAGTCTTTCCTCCAGATTTGGCCAACAATTGGTCTTTCCCTCGTTGACGGTTACCCAAGCAGACAAGAAAAGGGCCCGGAAAGCTCAAACTTCGTCGGATGCTTCGCTAGCTCAAGAGATGCAAAGATCCACAGGTAACTTAGATCTTTTCTTTCTTTGTGTTTTTATTTCTTCGTCTTGTTGGTGTGTGTGTTCTTGTATGGGAATAGAACATTCATCCTCTTCTCCTTTCTCTCATCTTCTTTGAAGACCGTCGTGCTGATCGTAATAAATTTCGCCAAGAACTTTGGCATCTTGAAATAAAGAAGGATAAATATTTAGCTTTGAACCGTGGTCTTGAACTTGAACTAGAGACTTTCCGTGCTTTCACTAATGAGATGGTGAGAGAAATGGATGATCTTCGGGATTCTCTGGGGTTAAAAGATAAGCTTGTTGCGGAGTTGAAGAAAGAGATTAGCACACTGGACCAGCATGTCGTTCTTCAACAGAGGCGACATGACGATGCCCAAAAAGATTTTGAGGAAACGGAAAAACAATGGGCAACGGACAAGGCAGAGAGGAACAAATTGTATCATAGGGTGAAAGAACTGGAACAGAAGGCTACCAGAGCTGGTTCTTCGTCTTCCCAACCTGCCTTTGCTTCGGTTTCAGCTGTTATGAATTTTTATGAGCGAATACATAGACTTGATTCAGCTAACATTACTTTGAGAGCTGACAACGAGGCACTGCAATCTTCGCTCCATATCATGGAAAAGAACTATGATCAATTGTCTAAGGAATTTTCTCTGTCCGACTCCCATCGTATAGAGGCAGGGCATAATTTTGAAATATCTCAAAGCCATACCCAAGGTAGCTTAGGGCATGCGCTTTTAATTGTCTTCTTATCCTCTTTTTCTCCTCGGCTGGGTTTTCCTGATATCTTATCATCTTTGCTTGCAGGGTTGGAAGAGCAGATTCATAAACTGCAAACCCAAGTTGATAATCTTTTTGAGAGAGCTAAAATAGCTGAAGGTCGGGTTGCCGAGAGAGATGGCACCATTGCTTCCTTTGGCCCTCGCGAACAATCCCTAATGGAAGAGTCAGGACAACTTCGTGAACAACTTCAGACTCTTCAGGAGAGTGTAAATGAGCAAGCAACTACTCGCGCCGAGGATCGGGTTCGCCAATATGCCCAAGAATCTACTGAGTTTATCAATAGCACATTTGCAGCTGCGGAGGTTCACTTCAATGGCATGCACCCCGGTCTCAATCTACGGCTTCCTCGTGCAGTTGTTCCTGATGTTTGATCTTTTCTTTTCTTTATCTGGCTTGACATGATTGGACTCGCGTAGTTTTTTTTTTTAGTTGGTACTGTGGATGCTTGAACTTTTTTGATGGTGGGTCGGAGATGGCTTTGTTTCCTTTTATGAACTTTGTTGTTTGGTGTGAGTGACGAGGATGGCCTCGCTCATCAAGACACCATTCCTCCTTATATACTCTGTTTCTGCCATACCATAGTGCGCTTGATTGTCCTCCACAGCTTAAGGCTACTGTTTTAGGGGCAATTGCACAAAATGGTACCAATACACGATATAATTGCAAAAGTAGTTTATAATTCGGCAGTTACTCTCCATATATATTTTGTGACTTCCTTATCCTCGAACTATCCGTGTAATCCCTAAACATATCCCAACATTAGAGGTAATCCTATCATTAATTCTATCTACCATTTCTCTGTCTGTAACTACGGAACAATCTCCACTGAAGAGACGCAGAGAATGTAAAGATCGTTGGCCAGGGTTTGTGAAATCTCCATGTTGTTGTTACCAGATTCGTCAAAATTTGAGATTTAAACCTCCAATCATCAATCTGATTGAACTATTGGTTTAATACACGATGCCGATGTAAACAAAAAACTTGAAACAAAACCAAAGCTGTTTCTGTTAATTGATGTTTTATTGAGATTCATGCTAAAAAATGCAGCTCGTTATTTCGGGTCATCAATCTCATCATTGCAATCATTTAGATCAGCACCCTCATCATTGAGGTTCATCTCGCTGTTAATGATGTTTCAATTAAGCTCAGGTTGCTGTTCCTGATGTTTTAGTGAAGGGATTATTTCCTTTTATAAGACAGATGGACAAATCCAGTTGAATTTAGCTCTTCCCTCTGTTACACACTTTTTTATGGGCATAATCAACATCCTTTAATTTTTCCTTAACCAGTGCGTTAATATCTCGTCGCACAGATGTATATTCAACACCGCAGGAACAAAACAAGGAGAGTGCATATACGGTAGTATTAAGTTAAGAGCCGAAGGCTCGTACTCGGCTAGGGTCCCACATAATGCATTGGTCGCACCATGGTCTGTTGTAGACTACAAAAATAGTAGTGATAAGTTAAGATTTAGCCGGCTCAACATCGCAAGCCGCTCCAAAAACCACTGCTGGTTCGCACAAGCATGGCATATCGGGTAGTACTTTTTGCAAAAATATATAAATAAGTCGAACATGCATCTCACCTAAATCGCACATGGATCGCAATACAGAGGAGTAGTTTCTGCAATTCCTTGTAAACATGTGGGTGGACGAAACACTCGATCTTCATTGGTCAGTTGAAATAAGGAATGGTGTAGAGACTTAGGGGACCATCACTGTTTTGATTTGTGGGTCAAATATTATTTGGAGGGTGAAAACCTAAACACTAAAACGCTCGAATCAGTTCTTTCATCTGGTTCCTTGCTTCTATTCCCCAGCACAACTCTGTCTAAATTTTACTCGTTACCCCGAATCATCCGAGATATAAATCCACAAAGCAGTGATAGTGAATGCGAGGATGAGGCTGGGAATAAAACCACCCCACCCACTCTAGAGATTAACTGGTTATGAGGATGGCATTAGAAGTTGTCTTGGAAGAGTTTCGGGAGGGAGAAGAGGACGGGGCTAAAGAAAATTTTGCTGTTGAGAGAGGTGATGTTAGAGAAGTCCACTGCATCGTAAAATCAAACAATAATCCTTAAGAGTAGTTCTTGTGTCGTTGAAGGGTGTCGTTGAAGGGTGTTGGAGGATGGATAAGCACAGGGGAAGAAGGGGCCAGTGGCGAAAGATACTTCCTCATAGGTTACTGTGTACGTGAACTCCACATAGGGTTCCTTACAGAGTAAGGTTTCAAGTGATTTTATTTAAGCTAATGACAAACTCCTTTCGGCGCACTCACACTGCAATTCTACTTACATTTAGGGTACTTTGCGGAGTTTCAAAAAAACTTAATATGTACATGGAAACACCGTCTTTTTCTGCTTATACCAGTTTCAAAGGAGTAGCTAGTGGCCTAGTGGTGGACTACTAACAGTTCATCCACCAGGCTACACATTTAATCCTAACCAAAACATATATGCAGGTGAGCGTTTGTCAGTATGCGCACCTTTGCAATCAGGTTACGATTACGTTGCAGTCTGATTGCAAGGAGGAATATCTCATTTGGGTTATGTTCATATATTGACCTCTTTATCCTGGTGCTTAATTAATTTTTCTTTCCATCTTTAATTTCTTTATGGACACCCTTTGCTGAGACATGCAGAGTTTAAACAGGCGCTTTTATTTCACAAGATTTTTTGGAACAATAACGTACCATCCAAAGCTAGAGATAGAACAGACTTTTCAAGGGGTGGTATTACTTCATATGGAACATCCTTCCGTTATCATGCCTTTGATCATAACCAACTAGTACCAGTTATGGAAAAATAAAATACAAGTGAAAGTAGGTTTAACTAGCCTTTAATGTGTTAAGACTGTTAAGATACTGTTAGTTTTAGGATGTGAAGATTGAGTGATTTGTTTGATAAATTTGATGTGCAAAATGTGGGAAGCACTTGGCTTCTTCTCACATAGAATTTCTATTTCTCTTTTTGGAATAGATTACATTACTTTTGTTTTCTCTTTCTATTTATATCATAGGGATACATTGACCCTAGACACTAGAGAAACATGGACAACAAGAGTCCACGTATGAGGTCTTCTACACCACATACAAAATATCTAACTTTACTAAATATCTTTTTCTTTTTCTCTTTTCTTCTTTTTGCTTGTTGCAATCCGATTGCACTTCATTTGCAATCCGATGGCAAACTCTTCTAACATTACATTACCTAACAATCTCCTCCGTAATGTGATGTTCCTCAACTCCAAGTAATTCACGAAAATTCTGGAATTTTCCTTTTGGTAATGCCTTGGTGAAAATGTCCGCCCATTGATCTTCCGTCTTGCAATACTTGAGTTGAATTTCATTGTCTTCGACCGCTTCTCGAATGAAGTGGTATTTGAGCTTGATAT